>PVIA01004688.1:0-131683 GCA_004024845.1 Tonatia bakeri
AAAAAAAAATGAACATCAATTTAAGAGAAACTCAAAATGCAATGTAAACCTAAATGCAAAACCTAAAACTATAAAACTTCTAGACAGCAACATAGGAAACCTTGATGACCTTGAGTTAGACAAAGATGTCTTAGACATCACCCAGAAACATGATCCACAAAAAAATTGATAAACTAAATTTTAACAAAGGCATCTGTCCTTTGAAAGACACTGTGAGGAAAATGAAAAGATGAGTTATAGACTGGAAAAATATTTACAATTCATATCTGATAAAGGAGTAGTAACTAAGCTACAGAAAGAACTCTCAAAATTTAGTAAGAAAATAATCTAATAAGCAAGCAATTTGAACAGACACTTCACCAAAGAAGATATAGAAGTAACAGACAAGTACTTGAAAAGATGTTGAATGCCACTAGTCATTAGGAAAATGCAAAGTAAAACAACAGTAAGATTTAACCATATACCTGTTAAAATGGCTAAGATTAAAAAGCATAACATATCAAGTGCTGGAAAAACTGTGGAGTTCAGGGAACACCCAATTATTGTTGGTGGGAGTATGAAACGGCACAACCACTTTGGAAAACCATTCGGTGTTTTCTTCAAAAGTTAAATATTCTTTTACCAAATGATCCAACCATTCTATAGTTAGGTGTTTTCCCATAAGAGTAAAGTGTATGTGTCCATAAAAAGGAACCCAAACATTCATGGTGGCATCATTTGTAATAGCCAAAAACTTGAAACAACCCAAATTCCCATCAACAGGTGAATGAATGAACAAAGCTATACAATGGGATTCTACTCAGGAATACAACAAAATGAACTATTGATATACTTAACAAAATAGATAAATTGCAAAATATTTACAAACATTAATCCCAATAAAATTAGCCCCAAATATATTATGAAGACAGAAATTCATACTGTATGACACAAATGCAGTACACATAAAATTGTAAACATGCAAACTGGCTGCCTGAGAGTGGGGATGAGTAGAAAGGTTGAAAGGGAAGATTACAAACAGGCACATGGCAACTATGGGGCATGATGGAGAGTCGTTGTCTTTATCTTGGTGACAATTTCTTGGGGGTGTGTATCAGAATTATCAAAATGTATTTTAAGAATGTTCAGTTGATAGTATGTTGATTTTACTTCAATAAAACTGTATTGTTGTTGTTGTTTAAGGTGAAAAGACCTCCAGCTTTTTATCTCTTTAAATTAATGTACAGGAAAAGATGGAAAGAGTAGTAGGAAACATTAGAAATACAAATTTAAATCTTTTTCTGATTCCATATAGACAATACATAGATCTAAAATAATGGCACTTACCTTTTCTCTCACATACAGAGACTGTAATGCTATTATGTGACTCAACTAGACGGTGGAGCTTTACAGATTGCTGAAAAGGAGGGAAAATAGAAAGAGGCATATTTATTTGAGGATTGGTTCCAGGTATTATTTAGTTAAGTGCTAGCCTTCTTTAAAGATGGAGCACTATCTTGTTGCCAAGTGAATGTACTGGCTAAAAACAAGACTGAGTGGCTTATTACTCGATTATAAAAGCTTTCAACTTGTGATCTTCACCCAGCAATAAGAAGTATATATTCTTTAGTAGAAAGGACTTTCCCAGCATGCTCTTCCATACAGAAGAGTTTTTGATATCCATAAATTTGTGTTTCATTTTTTAAGTATGTAAATAACATCAAGAAATTTGATCACTCAGATATATGTTTATACTAAATATCTTCAAGAACTAAGACTTATTTCAGTTTTAGGACATCCCACATCAGAGTTCTCAATCTATAACTTTATAAAAAGTTTGGTGGTCCCTACTATTTGATTGTAGTATTTATTGTTCCAATACATGAAATATATGGGACATTGAGAGTGAATCAATAAGAAGAAACAAAAGAAAAACATAATAAAGTATGTTTCATTTCACATTTATTAAGCGACGTACCTTTTCCCTGGTTCTGGGGGACTAAAGGTCCCTATTATGTAGTGTGTATTTTTGAATTCTGCTTTTGTCATTTAAGATACTCCTTAAATCTCTTAGCTCTAAATTATTTACAAATCTGTATCATTACAACCAGGAATAAGAGGAAAAAACCATAAGGTGTTTTCGGAGCATATATAGCAAATGGAAGTAGTAGAAATCTCTCCTGAAGGAGTGACATTGAATGAAATAGGTTGTGGGATCTTAGTCTGGAACTCAAAAGAGCTATTTGGACTTGAGATTATATATATATATATATAAAAGTCATTAGCATATGCTTTTAGAATTCATTGGTATATGAAGCTGTAAAAATAATGAAGAATTTCTCAATGTACTCATATGAAAAACCCCTCAAGACATATTAATACTAATAATAAAGTTATGTAGAAAATACTATAATCCTGCTACCTTTACATAAGAAAACAAGAAAAACAAAATTACATATTTATACTTGCTTGAATTGCCTAAAAATTTTTTTGGAAGAATTCACTAGAAACTAATAAAAATGTTTGAACAAGTGGAAGGGGGAGAGAAAGATGGAACATAGAAGATATATAAGAAGGAATGTGTAATTTTGAGACACTCATTTTTTTAAAGCGGGGGCCAGGTGGAGGTAGATAAACTTGAAATGAAAATGGAAAGGAGCAACCAGAGAGCCCAGAGAGCGTGCTGCCGCGGAAGCCAAGAGGAAGGCTACTCGGTAAAGAGGCACTGGAGCCCCTCACTGAGTCAAACACAACTGGGAAGTTCCGGGAAGTCTGCACTGGGATCGCAAGTGTCCACTGTGGGAAGCAGACTGCGAAATCAGCAAGCAAAACACCAACCACCCAGTAAAATTTAATGAAGCACAGGAACACAGTTCATAGTGAAAGAAATGCAAATAGCTTAAAATATGAACAAGTGCTCAACTCGTAGTGGAAAACATTGTATTACATTTACGGGATTCTATTGTGGCTTACATTGGCAAAGACAAGGGAAACAAACATTCCATCAACTGTTGGTAGGACTGTAAATGTAAACTGGTATTACTAGCTTAAAGGACTTTTGCGCAACATTTATTACAATAATATACCTGACTCATGATTAAGTAATCTCAATTTAGAAATTTTATATTTCTATATCAATGTAGTCACAGATAAGCATGTATATACCTGTTATATACGTATGTATTTATATGTAATATAAATTACATATTTGACGTGTATATATTTATAAACACACATATGTGAATTCTTGAAAAGATATATGTGCAAGAATCACCATTGCCACATTGTTTTAATAGCAAAAGACTAGAAACAACCTAATATCCATCAATATAAAACTGGCTTAAAAATTATGGTACACCTAGAGAAAATATATTTGTGCAGATATATAAAGATATTCAAGATTTATTCAGTAAGAAGGTGCAAGTGCAGGTCAGTATACACAGTGAACTTCCATTTGTGTAAAACAAATGAATGAGCATGTGTTTAATGTTACTGAAAGTATATAAAACGTCTGGTCTCAGCAGATGCCTCTTGGAAGGGAACCTGGACAGTGGGGAGTGCTAAAGTGGGAGGAATATTTATTCTTCATTTACACTGTTTTATTCTGTTTGAAAATTTTTATTATGTCCATATATATTACTTCTTCTATGAAGAAAAAGTAGTTATAAAAAGTAAATTTTTAAAACAATGTAGAACTGTCTATGGGCCTTCCGATCGTAATGGTGTAACAAGAGTTGTTTGAATGGAGTCACAAGAGAGTAATCCAGGTCGGTTCTGGGGGAGGGTGACAGGGAGATGAGCAAAGGATGACTGTGCGTAAAGAACTGAAGAAGTTTCCCTGTAAAAGGGAGAAGGGAGACAGAGTAGGAGCTGAAGATAAAACAGTGGTCAAGATTGTTTCATTATTTTTGAGTTGGGAAAAGCCTGAGCATGTCTAAGAGCTGATGAGAAGGCCTGGAGGAGGAGGAGCCAGGGGGGTCACCTGCAGACTGAATAAGCACTCTGAGAAGGCTGGAAAGGATGCGGTCTCAAGACAGGCAGAAGGCACTTTCTCCTCTGTCATGAGAGATCAAGGCAGGACGGAGGTAGAGACAAGGGTCATTTAGCAGCTGGAGAAGGGGGAGTCGAGCAAAATCCTGTTTTATGGTTTCTGTCTGTATGAAACAAGTGGTGAGAGTATCTGCTGAATCAGAGGAAAAATAGAAGAATATGGGCAGCTAGGCATCTCAGAAACTTGAAGAGAAATTCAGTTTGAAATCTTAGTTTCAAAGAATGGGCCAAGACATACAGAAAGCTTGCCCAGATCATGCTGGCATTCATGGTTTATAGTGCAATCAACTGGTCTGTTCTGTGTGATATTTTACCCCCAAATCATCTACATCCCCTAGTAAAGAAAGCCATGATACAAATTTGGATATTGACAAGTAAGTACCAACCCAAACATAAAAAGCAAAAAAGTTAATTTTAAAGAGACTCCTCCACTTTCTACCCCTCTTCTACCATCTTCAACATCCATCAGCATTCTCTAGATATATTTTTTCACTTATTCACAACTCATAAATCTGTGCATAATCTTCTAGCTAATCAGCCTGAGTAACTCAAAGACAGGGCAAAAATGACTGGACAGCTTAGGGAGTGGAATGCGAGAAAAGGAAAAGGACTGACGGCTGTTGAGCATCGGCTGTTGCACTGGACATTTGCAAATGTGGTCTCATTTATTATGAGCAGGCAACGACTATTTCTTGATTTTCCTTTCTAACAAAATTTCAATAAAGTTACTAGTGCTCTCTTTCTGAGACGCTAAGATTGGTAGAAAAACTTACCTCTCTAAGATCATATACCGTCAAGGCTATGGAAATGATGGACATAAGTATGATGGCACAGGCATACTCCTTGTAGTCTTCACTAAACCACAGACAGACACTGAAGAGTTGAAATATGTAAAATGGATTTAAAACCTGTTGGCAGACACAAAAACGAGAAGACAAGGAAGATATTTAGGCTTCACACTTAGCTATTCATTGACATTTGTTTTAATACTCATCTCTATGACGTAAATCATCCCACACAATACTCCTATTCTAGTTATATTTATTCAGCAATTGCCATGTGCCAAGTACTGCACTAAGCAACTTTTCTTGAATTTGCTCACTTAATTCCCATAATTACCTTATTAACCAGATGCCATTACTTATCTCCATTGTAAAGATGAGGAAACTGAAACTTAGATCTTGAGAAACTTGCCCAAGATCTCACAGCTGTGACTATCACAGACTAGGACTTGATCCCAGACAATCTGACTCCAGAGCACCTACTTTTAATCACTGCTACCCTCATAATTTACAAAACAGTGCCTCACATACCCTCACATTGACCATCACAACAGTGTGTAAGGAGTAGATATTATCACGTCCATTTTCACAGAAGGGTGAAATATTAGTTCAGGTTTACAAAGTTAAAGTGCTTTCTAGTCTAATGTCCTCTTTGACACAATATCTGCCGTATTTGAAGCCGTTAAAGTACTTTTAGATTAGTGGATGAGTTGAAGATGGTATTTTCTCATAAGTAAAGAGCCAAGTTGTAACTGGTAAGCTATAATTGAGCATCTAGAACACTGGGAAAAGACAGAGGATAACTCCAAAAGTTGTAATCCTGCTTGGGTTGAAAACATTCTGTGGCCTTATTCCAATTCCCCTCTGTCTAAAGCAGGAATGGTGATCCTCACCTCTGGTTAGTGAAGAAGCACACAGGAACTTCCACTACCAGTTTCATTTGCTTTTTTCCATGCCTGACAGCTTGTTAGAAATATTGAGGAAGCACCTTGAGCTTATAAGCTTTTTTTTAAGGCGAGAAGGAGTGGAGGAAAAGTGCAAGAGGAAGCCCAGAGCATAGCTATGTGGTTATAATTTCATAACAATCACTATGAAATAAAAAAATAAACCCAGTGATCAAGCCAAAGAGGACAAATTCAGTTTAGTGAGTGATAGCCGAGTCCTCCTTTTCCTCCCTCACACGCTTTGAGATCAGTAGAACTAATAAGGCCAGACAGGTGTTTTCCTTACTACAATTTTGGATCCTGAGGAAATTGTGTTTGCCATAAGAAAATAATAGATTTTCAATTTTTAAAATTATTTTAATTCCGCAAAGTTAAGACAAAGAAGCAAAGGATTAAAAGAGAAAAAGAATTTGTGTTTATGCAGTCAGTAGCGGGTAAGTAGACACATGAGCATTGTATCTTGTCCAGTGCCAGGCAATGGACTTCACTGAAAAAGATGGACTTCAAGAAAAAGAGTAGAAAGTGAAATAAAGAATACATTTGTCATTCTTTTAAAGCATCCCAAGTTACAGTTACCTATTAGCAAGTAGCATTCTTGATTGTTTGACTACAGCCAAACTTCTTTATTTTCTATCCAGCACTGAAAGAAAGTAACATTACCTCCTTGATGAGCAGTTTCCAAATTGGTGTGATTTCAACATCAATAGTATTAGGCCCACATATTAACCTCCTATAGGAAAAGATCACAGATCACTCAATCACTACTGATAAACATGAAACTCATTTCTTGCCCATTCAAAAAAAGCTCTATTTCATGTTCACTTTCTCACTTGTGGGATCAACGTAAGCCTTTCTCATTACATAACACCCACATTCTTCTCTAAATAACTGGGGTGGGGGAAGTTCCTAGGTGCCAAAACAATAAAAATGATGATATTGCATTTATTAAAGTAGACTCTTTCTGAGATCTAAATATGTCCCTCAGGGTAATTTGTGTATTTAATATTAGCAATTGTCTCATTCAAGTGTTTCAAGATCGGCCTTCTCTCAACTCTGATTCTCCCCAACTCTGGCTCCATAGAAGTAGAAGGGAAGGGTCAGTAGGAGAGAATAATTCTTCTCGTAAGGAATACTGTACATACCTTCCTACTCCCAATTAGTTCTAGGAAGCTGCGAAATTTGTCTCAATGTGAGGGAGAAGGTGATGTGTTCTCAAAAATAGCTCTAGCCAGAGTTATGTAGCCCTTTCATTGAAAACCCTGAGATGTGTTTCTTTGATGATCACAGCAATTATCCTTTATGAGCTATGTTGCTGTTGAGAACACTAATCACTTTCTCTGTGACTTCTATGTAAATAGTCAGATCAAATAGCTTGGCCAAATGTGTTAGAACAGTGCTTCTCAAACTTTAATGTCCATATGAATAACTCTGTGACCTTGTCAACATGAAGATTCTGATTCAGAAGGGATGAGATATGGTCTAAGATTCTACATTTCTAACAAGCTCTCAGGTGATGCTGATGAGCATCATCAAAGCCCTAGGTCTATTCAAAGCACAGGAAGTGGGAGGAGGGAAGTATAAGAATCATAGAAACTTAGAACCAGCAAGGCCTTTATACAGTTCTCTCCCTGCTTTTAACCATTGAGAAATGAAAGCCCAGAGAGGAGAAACTGTTTGCCCAAAGCCGCAGACTTTTGACATTCAATCCAATGTCTTTCCTAAAGCTTGCTCCTCTGCCCAGTAACTGATTTGGAATCCTGGAGCTAAAGGTCCAGAGTGATACTCCTCTGCTGCTCCAGAATTTATTTAACCATGTTATCAAGTATAATATATATTTCCTGATTATAATAAAAATAGCTCAACCTTATTATTATAATAATCTTGAGAAGCCTTGTGTAGAATATAGAGCACAAGCCCACAACCAGAAGTGTGACACTCAGTTCTTCCTATACATTTCCCATCTGTGTGATCTCGTGCAGACCCTTGAACCTCCCTGAGCCTCAGCTTTCTCGTCTGTTATGTTGGGATGAAGAGGGTATCCATTTTACCTGCCTCATAAGTCTGCTCTGATAAAGTAAAGTAATATATATGAAAGCATTTAATTGAACAGTACTAAGTAGAGCATTACAATGTTTTCTGATACTGACCAGTTTAGATGACTATTAACTGTGCTCGCTGTTTGGCTAACTGGTAAGAGTCCTTTTGAACGAATATAGATAAAAATATGCATGGTACCTAATCTCTTGTTCTTCTGTTGTTAAACCCAATCCAAATTTTAGATGTATCTTGGCAGAACTGAGCCAGTTTTCCAAAGAGCTAAAATAATAAAAAGAAGAAAGACATATTTAACAATAATATTTTTGAGATAATATTTTTTCTTCTTTGGATGCAATTGCTAAAACAACTTACCCAATTTTTTGAAACTGTCCTTCTAAGTTGTCCCAAACATATCTTATTTTCTGCACTTTTATGCATCTCACCTACAAAAGAAAAGTACTAAAAAAAAAGTCTCTAGTTTGAGAATCAGCAAATACACAGTAATTCAGTGGCTAAAGAAGCATTTGTGGAGGAAGCAAAGATAGAGCCCTACTATGCTTATTTAAGATTGATCTTTCCCTAACTTACCCTATCTTTTCTCACTACACAAATAGCACTCTAATTTCATTAGAAGTCATCATTCAGTCAATCTCTATGATGGGTCTACTACACAGATAAGTATATGAATAAAACTCAGCCTCTGTATTGCACTACATTATAACCAAACAAGGAAAAGCACATATTACAAAAAAAAAAAAGAAAGAAAGAAAGAAAACTACCATACTACCAAATATGTACATGTCAAAGAAACAAAAATATAGTACTGAAATACTGTAGAAATATGGAGAGGGCAGATGACAGAGGCATCACGGAGAAGATGACATCTGAGCTCAGCCTTGAAAGACTGGAAGAATTTTGCTCAGCTGAGAAAGCAAGAGAGTACTTCAAAGAAATTACGCACAAGTTAGTTGTAGGGGAGTGTCAGGCGAGTGGGCCTTTGTGAGGAATGGAGAATGAGGGTGGAAAGATAAATAAAGATCAGATTATATTGCCTTAAATGAGGCTGGAATGAGGGATTTAGGACTTTATCTTGGAGTCAATAAACTTGCTGAGTAACCAAAAGAAGGGACACTCAAAAAGGTTAAACTGGCAGCAGGTCCTAGAAGAGAGTGAGGATGTTATTGCAAGAAAAAGTGCTCCAGGAAGTGGGGGTTCGAGAACAGTGGAAGTGGGAAGGGAAGGAAAGGTTAATGCTTATGACAATTACACTTTTCTGTTTCTGATTTCTTTAAGCATTTTGTATATGAATCTGAATTGTCGTTAGCTGGTGACCTAATTAAGCACAAAGAAAGATAGCAAGATTGTCATATTGCTATAGAGCAATAGTTATAACCTCACTTTGCCTATTACCATCAACTGGGAAGGTGATTCTAACTTAACATGACTGGGGTGCAGCTTGGGCATGAATATTTTTTAAATTTCCTCTGGTGATTCTAATGTGCAGCCAAAGTTGAGGAACAGTGTTTAAGACTTCTTTTCATAGCTACTCTAATAATTGTGTTATCAAGAAATTCAACTAAATTTCTCTGCACCTCAGTTTGCCCATGAATAAATGGAGGCAATTGGCCAGATTACTTCTGAGTTTCACTGCAACTCCTCTGAATATGGCCTATACCTGTAAATACTATAGTCAGTATAACCATTAGACAAACACTAAAACTGGGAAGGGCATAAAGCTGGTACATAATAAGTGCTCAATACATTTTTTGTTAAATAAGACAGTGTTTCATGCAACCACATGTCAACTAGAAGTAGAGTTTAAATCCCTCAGTTCCAAGACCTCGGTTACCTCAGTGAATCAGAACCCTGTTCAATAAATACATGAGTGCGTACACAGCACATACACACATGTACGTGCATTTGTAGTTAACAAGTGAAAATGTTAAATGCTGTATTTTTTTATTTTATGGAATGGATTTATTTCAATGAAGTTGGTGACATAATAACTTTTTTAAAAATAAATCTTATTTTCCAATTGATTTTCAGTATAAAATTGAAATTAATAGCCACTGGTAATGATTCTTCCTCCTTCACAAGCTGCAAGATAAAGTGAGGAAGAGTATTTGAAGCTAATCAGCCAGGGATATGTTGGCTGTCTGGCCCACCTTGCAAACTCAAGTTTCTTGCCTTACCTCTTCCTTTCCTTTCCAGTACTTCCCACAGTTTTGCAAATGGAACTGGACTGTGAGCATAGGTACTGTTTATTGAGTACTTGGGAGCTCTTTATACCTTATCTTTGGTCTTTTTATCACCCTGAGGTAGGACAGGTATTGTTTTCATTTTCACTTCACCTCCAAAGTTCATTTTGCAACGTAATCCTGCCCATGATTGTACCCATTAAGAAGCAAAGCTAGAATTGAACTCAAGTCCATCTGGACCCAAAGTCCAGTTTCTCAAATGATCTAATAGTCAAGCTGGTCTTAGAAGAAGGTCTTAAAATCCCCTAACTTCCAGAATTAAAATTGTATAAAAGGAGGGTTCCCTACTTTATCAAGGCTATAAGTTCAAAATCCATGTTGGAAAAATTTTGAAGGCCAAAGGATGGTAGAATTGAGGCCCCTGCCAAAATAGAGAACCTCAATCAAGACCCTGTGAAACCACAAACTGAGATTGAGAAATTCATTAAACATAATAGACACAAAACATCAGCAGCAGAAAGCAGCAATAATGAAAAATAAAGAAGTTATCAATAAGTGTATATCTCAGGCCAGAAAACAGAAAATTCCATTCACTCCCAACAATTTCTAAGGCCATTCCTCACAGAGTTAGAAGAATGACTTGTCATAGACCTTTTAAATACTTCTGAGATTCCCCTAGCAGGAAAGATGGCTGCCTAGAGTGTCTCTGCTTCCCTCATCACTTTCTGAGGCTCTAGAAGATGGTAAGAGGGTGAGCCCCATACTTGCAAAGGGTGGAGTTTTTATTTGCCCATTTCCTGGAACATGAGACTAGGAAATAGTAATTAGAAAATCAGGTATCTGCTGTGGGGTGAATTTCATCTTTCTGCTGAGAACCAGGAAGCTCCCCCTCTCCAGGCTTCCTGCTCTTTATTTCATGTCAAAATATGTTGTAAGAACATCCTGTAAGCACTCGATTTCAGTACTGCATGCAATCCTGCAAGATGGTTCTGAGAGTCTCCCTGTAGCTTGCACTTGCAAATTTGACAAAGTTCTTGTGCTGCAGTCTCCAAACTTCCCCTAAATGGTCCTGAATGGTTATCATTTCAGTTATGTTGTTAGTTGCCATCTGTGTTGTCATGGCTTAGCCTGTGACATCTCCTCCAATTTTAATTGAAGTTGCAGCCCTTCATGAACATAGCTCATGACAGTTCACAAACCACCTTAATATCCATCTTCTCATTTTACATTTAAACAGCCCTGAGAAAGAGGCCGAGAAACAGGCAAATATGGAGTTACTACTCTTATTTTATAAGTAAGTAAGGCCAGGGAGACAGTAACTAGTCAAACTTCCTATGTCTTATGCAGGTAGATGAAGATGTCAAGCCTGGGATGCTTATTTTTCTAGGTGAATGGCCACCTACAAGATTAAGCAACATGTTAGAGGTGCTTGACCTCTTTTGTTTTTGTTTGTTTTGATGGCCCAATTTGGGTAATAACAATTGACAATACAGAAACTGCTCAACAATTGAGTGTTACTTTTTTAAGTTGACCTTAAGCTCATAAAATGAATTTAAACAGCTATTTGCACATATATAAATTAAAAAGAAAATAGTCAGTCATGTAAAATATATTTTATTTGAACGTTAATTAATCGTAATCCAAGTAATCCTCATTGAATATGGAGAGGTGGGAGTACCTCAAATACAACTGAAGACAGATTCAAAATAAGGTCATCATGCAGGCATAGCAAACTCTCTGGGATATTCCTGGGTGATATACCTTTACTGTAAAATAAGTTCTGTTACATAGATTATAATATAGGGCATAATGCTACCAAGAACTAATATGTATGGAGCATCTACTGTACACATGGCACCATATTAATCTTTGTATTCCTTAATATATTACATTTCATCAGTTAATATTAGAAGTAGGCAAAGTTTAATAATTTATCCAAGGTTGTCATCAAGGTTTGCACATAACCATTTAAAATGTTCTATACTGTCAACTGAGAATTAGCACAGTGGAGGATCTGAATTTATTCTTACATTTTGGGGGAGGAAGATTTAATATTTCTTGCATCAGCAGCAGTAATCATGAGTGTACCTACCTTTAGGTCTGGCTTTCTGATGGCTCTATTTATGACATACTCCTCATCGGCAATGAGAGGGTGGTCAGGAGTGAGATGAAATGCGCTGCTTAGTGCTGACAGGTAGATCCACACTACCTTTTTCCAAGAGTAGGTTTGAAATTCATCCTGAGGAAATAGACACCAAAACCCCCATGAAGGTAAGGGAAGTCATCAGGCTAAAACTGAACCTGAAAAACAACCTTTGAATGTAATTCTATAAGTTTATGGAGTTAGCCAACATTCTAGACAGAATTATATAGGCTGGGAGGCATAGAGCCTTGAGAAGTCTTGTCGTCACTGAGTGAGGATGTGAATGTGAGACGCTGGCCCACACAGCAAAGCGTGGGTCATGAGGCAGTTTAACAAGTCAAAGCTACTTTGCCTCATTATTCCCCAACCATGGGCCAGATGCACATTTCCACAGGAAAAAAAAGCAAATATTCCAAGGAGCTTCTGTGAGTCTCTGATGATGAGGAACCCAAGTAACTAAACCATCACCATGCTTCCAGGCTTAAGTTTAATTCCACTTCTTCCAGGACAGCCCCTTTAACACCCACTCCAAAGGGTGAGGGTGAGGTCAAGAGTGGGGGTGAGGCCAGGGGTAGGAGAGAGACACAGAGGACTATCACTATATGAACTTCAAAAGATTCTAACTGTCCCTCTCTTGTGCTCCCAATCACTTTCTGTCTTGTATTCTCTTAGTTCATCTAGACTATCTTGAAGGCAAAGATCCTTATATTCCAATCGGGTGGACAATTGCAAACTGCTCAGTGACAGCCTGAGAATGAATGGGGAAAAAAAAAAAACTGAATGCATGGCCTGAACATACCCAAAGGTAATTGTCAGGATATTAGCACAGGTAGGATTGAAGAAGGTGCCTTCTCTCCTGACTCTAACTGAAGCTGCTTCCCTTTGCAGTTCACTGATGACCTCATCACAGAAGAAAACTAGCAGTGGATTGAGTAACAGGTACCACAATGGTCTCTTAGACAATGATGTGACAATAACAGTGGTTATTATCTGAGGGGGTAAATGATACACATAAAATCCACTTGGGTGCCTGGTGAACCATAGAGCTAGGAAGAATGGCAAGGGAAGTCAAGCCTGGGAAACAAGTGATGCCTAAGGAATGTAAGCCACAGCTCGGAATTTTCTCCACCACACCCACTTTTTTCACAAACAGTGTCCCAGTGGACTTTGCAAAAGGAAGAAGATATAGTAGTTGTTGTAGCTAAATCTCTTATATTGATTCTCCTCAGGAAAAGCCCCCCTACATGCCTTTGCTCTTGCTGATTCCTTAGCCTGGAATACGCCTTCTTTCCCCTCTTTACATTTCTACATGTCTAGATCCCAACCACCTTTTTAGGGTCCAACTCAAAGTTTGGGAATATCCCTAATTTCTCTTGGTGATCTTTCCCCAAAATCAGTAATTTTCAACTGGTGTGCAGTAAGAATTTTTAAAGTATGCAATAACTGACTATTTAGTCAGGGGCCTTGACCCCTTTTCCCTTAGACTGTCAAATTAAAAAATGATAACAGCCAACAAAACAATAGCTGTCTGGTGTGAATGAGTCAAAATTAAACCTACTTTTTTCAGAAAAACTCTAGGAAATCATCAATATTTTTAAAGAAATTCACCTAAATTTTTAATGAAACAAAGCAAAGAAATTAAGGACAAATATGGCAAGGTGAAGTGGTCACTCGAAGTAATATCATCAGTTTTGAGTTTGATATTGTCCAAGATAGAAAGAGCACAGCCCCTTCCTGAGTTCAAGTCTCAGCTCCAACAAGTCTTGAAAATCATTGAAAAATTCCGATCCTAATTTTCTTTAACTGGCAAGTGGGGATGTTTGAAAGATGAAATGCAGTAATATATAAGACACTCATCTGAGGTTCAGCCCGTATCAGGTACAACAAATGCTAGTTGAGTACAGCTGTGCCCCATTTTTCACAATGTGTCGCTCTGAGATACAGCTGTAAACAGGAACTCCTTTCCCCTTTGAGGAAACTTTAGAGTCTCTGAGAGTCTGTCTATTTATTTTTCATTTCTTGAAAAAAATCTTTACCTGGAAACTCCTATTTCCACTTTAACCTGTTTCCCAGCTTTCTCAAGCAGTTAATGATTCATAAAATACTTAAATGCACCAGAGGATCTACCACCTTAAGTAATTGCTTTGTAATACCAATAATGCAAACTGCCACGTAAAGCTAGACTTTTAACACCTCATCTCATTGAGCAGGCATTACCTACTCTTTACCAAGAGAATTAATCAGACTAGTCCATAAGCTCTAAAAGAGTAGAATTTAAAATAATTCTAGTGCATTTCAAAGAACTGAATGTACACAGAGGACCTATGTTTGACTTGGCAGAAAAAGAAGGAAACCTAGATATTTTTTTTATTTCCTGTGGCCTTGCACTTCTTAAGCCTGAAAATGGCCAGACTAGCTTTAATATTTTAGTAAAGTGAGTGACCTTGCTTAATATCTTCCAAACTTTTGCTCTAAGAACTTCAACTCTTGAAAGTTGAAAGTAGTGTAATGGTCACTTTAAGTTCAGGCCAATGCTGTGACCTATCCTCTTGTGTAGGAGTTTTCCCCACAAAAATGTACTTCGGAGTTTGCCTTAGAATGAAAAAAGTACCCCATTTCAAAGTTCCAAGGACATTAGGAAATCAGTACTTTCCCTTGGAGATGGAGACATTGCAATGCTGAAAAGCTGAACTCTAGCTGAGGTGAAGTACTTAGAGAATTACGGATAAAGTAATAACTTATATTTCTTAGACTTTGTCTAAAACACTGTACCACTTCTACAGACCCATAACTTTGGCAAAAACCACAACTATTCCTTCTGTACTTAAGTGTAATTTTTGTCTTTCTCATTTCTCCTCTTTGTCAGACCCATTGGTACTCTACTCACCTTGACCTCATAATCCCAAAGTTGCCAAAAAGTCAACGTTGGCTAGAACATAGGATTTAGTTATAAAATATAAAGAAAAAACTCCAAGCATTGGAAAAATCTCACACTGATTATTTTCTCAGTACTTCTGGGATATGTTGACCAAAATAAAAGTGAGAGGGTGAGTAAGCAGCACAGTGACATTATATGACAAAGCAGGAGCTATGTCTATGTATGCAAAAAAGAAAACCCTGAACAATTCAGGATGTGTTTCCACAGAGATTGTGTTTTCTGTTTCTTTGTTTCTGTAGTTATTTTCTGAGGAGAGAGGAGTAGTGAGCTAGTTGGTTCATTGTCTGAAATATCCAGAGATGCACTGTATAGTTAAGAAGGGGAAGGTCACCAAGGAACATGTATAAAGGACCCATGGACAAAGTCAAAGTGGGGCAGAATGGAGGGTAGGAGGTGAGGTGGGTGGGGTAGGGGAAAGTGGTGGCAGGAAAATGGAGACAACTATACTTGAATGATAAAATAAATAAACAAACAAACAAACTGGAAAAAAAAGTAATGAATAAAAAGTTAAAATTGTTTTTCAGATGTATATAACAAGTGATGACCATGGAATGCCTGCATACCAGGCACAGTTTCATCTCAGGGCTTACACATACCACTCATTTAGTCTTTATGACACTTAATAAGGTAGGCACTGTTGTTAGCCCCACTTAACAGAAGAGAAAAGGGAGGCAGAAAGGGGGTAACTTGCTTATTATAGACTGAGCACCCCAAAATTCATACTGTCCGCCAATGTGCCTGCATTTGCAGATAGGGCCTTTAAGAGGGAAATTAAGGTTAAGTGCAATCATAAGGGTGATGCCCTAATCCAATAGGGCTGATGCTCATATAAGAAAAGGTAGAGATTCGGGAGCTCCCTCTCTCTCTGCCATGTAAGAACCCAGAGAGAAGGCAGCTTGCAGTCTGCAAGCCAGGAACCAGCCCTGCCAACACCTTGATCTTGGACTTCTCTTTTCTGGAAACAGTGAGAAATTTCTGTGGTTTAATGAGCCATCTGGGGTATTGTTATGGCAGCCTGAGCTAATACATTGCCCAAGGTGGGTCAAGAGAAGCAGGAATCAAACCCAGGCACTCACGCTCCACTCTTTACTCACAAACCACTTCACTATATGCCTCTGTAGAGTCTGGTCCCTGGACAGGGAGTAGTAAGGTCTCCAGCTTAGACTCTAGTTCAACTCTCAGTAGAAGTTTTGCTTTCATTGCTTACAGCCAGGATCCCAGAGCATTTCTTTAACTTCTCTCTGCCTCTAGCTATAAAATGGGGGGAGGGGGAATAACTTCTACCAGATAAGACCAAATGAGACAATACATATGCAGATACTTTGTAAAGTGTAAATCACAAAATAATTGGCCCTGTGTTATGAAGGATAATGGTCTCAAAACTATTTGCCTTCACACAGTATCATTTCTGAAAGGCCAGCCCACAGCATCTCAGGAATTTCTACCTGGATGTCTAAGGGAAACCAGGTTGAAAAGGAAGGTGGGGGGGATGGGATTCAGAAGAGAGAATATGTTCTTAAAAGAAACATAAACTATCTTTTCTTACTTTCTCAATCACAATGTTTCACTTTAGTGTCTTTATAATAGAGTGCTGGTAGAAACCATTTATTACAGATTCAATATATTTATTTAATTGAATTAAATAAATATTGAGCACCTGCTGCAGCCATGTGCTAGGTGCTGTGGGGAATGAAAAGTAAGTATTGCTTATTGTGTTCAAAGCACTTATGATCTAATAGAAGTAAAAGCTATAAAAAGAAATGTGGCATAATAGAAAAAAACTCTGGATTTTGAAAGTCAGAAGACAGATTCAAGTTCTTCATCCACATATGCCCACCTATGGACCATTCCCCATGTGCTCCTCCTCACTAGCCACCATCACCTTTTAACTCTTAACGTCTGTTAAGAGCTTAGGAAAGTCTATCCTGTCTTTCTTGACTTGGTCAAATCCCTATTCTATAATCCCACCATAATCATGAATCTTTGCTAATTATTATACTCTTTGCCCCCTGCCCATGAGCTACCACTGTGTCTCATACACGACCTTTGCTTATCAAATTTATGAATGAGAGAGGAAGGGAGAAAGAGGGGAAGGGAGGAACCTGACTAACATTTATTAGTCGGCAAAGTTACTTGTTCACTCATTTGTAAGATAAAGAAGATAATGCCCATTTTCCAGCATTGTTATGAGAATTAAATAATCAACAAGATGCTATTTCCTAAAATGTAAAGGGAATACCATTTTAATACAAGGTAGACTGCTAAAAACATTATAGCAGTCGGAGATGAAAATACAGACCTAAAAGAGAATGAAGAAAAGATCATTGATTCCCTCCAGAACAGGGGCAGACAGTGAACCGATGAAGACTTCATAGAGAAGATAGTATTTACTCTATAGAGAATGTGTGGGAATGAGGGTGTGCATGTGTGTGTGTTCGAGTTGACTCCTCACTGGAATTTCACTCTGTAAGGATAGAGATTTCTGTTTTGTTCATACCTATATTCTCTTTTTTAAATTCTATTTTATTCATTAGGGTGTTACAGTTGTCCCAATATTCTCTCTTTTGTCCCCCTCACTCAGCACCCACTACTCCCTCAGGCAGTCCCCACAACATTGTTCATGTCCATGGGTCATGCATGTAAGTTCTTTGGCTACTCCATTTCCTGTACTGCACTTTACATCTCCATGGTCATTCTGTGATTACCCATTTGTTCTTCTTAATTCTCTCACCTTTTCAACCATTCCTCTACAGCCCCCTCACATCAGACAACCATCAAAACACTGTCCATATCCATGATTCTGTCTCTGTTCATCTTATTTGTTTAGTTTGTTTTTTAGATTCAATTGTTAGTAGATATGTATTTATTGCCAATTTATTTTTCATAGTTTTGATGTTCTTTTTCTTAAATAAGTCCCTTTATATTTCATATAATAATGGTTTGGTAATGAGGAACTCCTTTGGTCTATTCTGCCTGGGAAGCTCTTTATCTGCCCTTCAGTTCTAAACGATAGCTTTGCTGGGTGGAGCAATCTTGGCTGTAGGTCCCTGCTTTTCATGGCTTTGAATATTTCTTGCCAATTCATTCTAGCCTGCAAAGTTTATTTTGAGGAATCAGGTGACAATCGTATGGGAACTCCCCTGTAGGCAATTAACTGCTTTTCTTTTGCTGCTTTTAACATTCTCTCTTTATCTTTAACCTTTGGCATTTTAATTATGATGTGTCTTGGAGCGGGCCTCTTTTCATCCATCTTGTTTAGGACTCACTGTGCTTCCTGGACTTGCATGTTTATTTCCTTCACCAAATTAGGGAAGTTTTCTTTCATTATTTTTTAATAGATTCCCAATTTCTTGTTCTTCCTCTTCTCCTTCTGGTACCCCTGCAAATGCAAATGTTGGAACACCTGAGGTCGTCCCAGAGGCTGCTTGCAGTATCCTCTTTTTTTTATTATTCTTTTTTTCTCCTTGTTGTTCTAACTGGTTGTTTTTTGTTTCCTTATGTTCCAAATCATTGATTTGATTCTCAGCTTCATCCACTCTACCATTGTTTCCCTATAAATTTTTCATTTCAACTAGTGTATTTCATTTCTGACTGGCTCTTCTTTACACTATTGAGGTCCTCACTAAGTTCTGTGAACATCCTTATAAACAGTGTTTTGAACTCTGCATCTGATAGATGACTTCTCTCCATTTTGCTTAGTTCTTTTTCTGGGTTTTTGATCTATTCTTTCATTTATGCCACATTTCTTTGTCTCTTCATTTTGGCAGCTGCCCTGTGTTTGTTTCAATGTATTTAGGTAGAGCTGTTATGACTCCCTGTCTTGGTAGTGTGACCTAATGTGGTAGGTGTCTTGTAGGGTCTAATGGCACAGCCTCCCCTATCACCCAAGCTCAGTACTCAAGGTGCACCTTTGTGTAGGCTCAATATAATCTCCTCTTGTAGCTGAGCTGTGATTGCTATTGGCAGATCAATGGGAGGATTTACCCAGGCCAGTCAGCTGTAAGGACTGGCTGTGACCACCAACCACCAACTTCTGCCTTCTCTGAAGGACCAGTTGTGCAGGGACAGGGTATGCAGGCCAAGGTCAGCCCCCACCTGTGTTCTGCCTGAGACCATCTGCCTGGGCTATAAAACAATCTGAGATATCTGCTACTTGTGCTGGGCTTGGAGATTCCCAGGTGAAGTCAAACTGTCAATCTAGGCGCATTGCTGCTATTGCTGGGCCTGGGACCACTTAGCAAGAGGTACAGGGGCTGGGAGCTTACTGAGGCTGTCTGTTGCTTGTTTGATAGGATTTAGGAAGTTCTGAAGCATGATCCAAGACCAGCCATTTTTATGGATAAGTCATGGTTAATAGTTTAGGTGAGCCTGTAAGTTGAGTGGGATGGAGTCTCAGGGGATCTCCAAGGTGGGGCAAAGAGTGTTAGCCAGGTTGATGGAGTCTCATATATGGCAGCCTGATGGTTCTGTGGTGCTGTTGGGGGAAGGATCAGAAAAGGGACAATGGCCTCTGCCTACCTTTCTATTTGGGATAAAGCTGTCCCCCAAATCCCACTTTGATGCCAGATACTTCAGTTCCTACTTGTATGCCACTGGTGCCTTTCAAGCTGCTAACCAGGTGCTGGAGCTCAGAGCTAGTGAGTCTGAGTAAGTCCATTTGTAGGGTCTCTAAGAGAAACTGCTCAGAACTCCAGAAGTTTCTTCCACTGACTCAATCTCCACTGGTATTTGTAGCCATGGGGACTTAATTTTCTTAGAACTGGAACCCTGAACTGGGGAGCCTGATGTAAGGCTGACTCCTCATGTTGAGCTGGGACTCCTTGCTCCTGAGATATCCCTCCTGAATTTTTATCCACCACATGTGGATGTGGGACCAACCCATTCTTCATCTCCACCACTCCTACCAGTCTGGATGGATGTGGTTTCTATAATTCCATAGTTGTCAGACATCCATTCTTCTCAATTTATGACAGTTCTCAGTGATGGTTGTTCTATATTTTAGTTGTTATTTTGATTCTGTTGTGCAAGGAGGTGAGCCATGTTTACCTAGGCCACCATCTTGACCAGCCATCTGATAGCTATATTCTCAATGCTTATAATAATATCTGGAACATGATTGGAGCGGAACAAATATTTATTGAATGAATAAATAATAATGTACCAATAATAAATGAATGAATGAAGGTGATAGGGAATATCAGATGAAATTTTATGAGTACAAGCATAGACAAAACATAGAAAATGGTGTTGATGTGGGAAGCCTGGACTTGAAGAGACCAGGGTGCAGGGGAGGAGGGAGGTGAGAGGTAAAGGTTTCAGGAAACATGAACATATATGTTTTTGGTTGATGAATAGCCTAGCAGTCTCATGGACTTTAGACCACATTTGCATGGCTAATTTGCAGAATTTCTGAGTTTGCAAAAAAAGGCCCGTGAGCACTGACATCTTTAGGTGAAAATAAAGGGGAAATGGTCCAATTATTAAAACATTGAAATGAAATCTCTCCATCAGGCCTAATAACCACTCAGCACTAAGTCCTCCTCTGCACAACATGGGTCTTTGACAACATGTGGCACATAATAGCGGTAAAGGAAAAATTGTGTGTATAATTACAATAAAGATGAAAACCATGGAAATCATCAGAAGCATCAGAATTCAAAATGCCAGTGAATATAAATCATGTTATATGAACTGAAATGTGGCATTGCTACAGATATTGGTTAAAATTTTAAATTATATGAATAATGAATAACATGCTACTTCTAAAATTATAAAAGTGTAATTGCTCTTACCTTTTGGAAAAATCTTGCTCATACAGGCACTTCCTATGACAAGGGGAACTGAAAATAAACTGGATACTAAAGACTTTCAGTCAGTGCATCATGGCCTTTTTTTCTAAATGTTAAAAAATTACTACCTAATCAGTGTCAGTGATAATGATCTTTAATCTTACCAGTGTGAGATTGATGATAAATACCAAGCACTGATTTTTTAATAACATAAAAAACAGACATACAACATATTTTCAAGTGATCTAGTTCTCCTTAATGGAAAGTCTTTACAGTCCAGCTATTGTAATATAATTCAAATTAAATCTGTTTTAAGGTGTCATTTTAATGCAATTAACATAGCAGCAGACTTTTAAACTATTGGTGCCCAAAGCTTATTTTTACCTAAGGTTCAGAAATAACTGAATTCTTATCTAATTACATAATGAATAATTTGGAACCTCATTTATTTAGAGAGTCTCTGGCATAGCAAATCCATTTAAAATGATGCACAGGAGCAGGTAATTAAAAATTAAAGCAGAAATCAAGATAAGAAAGAAAAGATTGAAGCTGGTTTCAACTGTTCAGGTTAGTTGAGAAGAGCAGTGAAATGGTAGAGGGAGGAGCTTAATAGACCGTCAAAGAGACAAAGAAAGAGTCAGTCAGGATAAGGGAGTGCAGCTTTCTCAGGCACCAATTATTTTTTTAATCTTTCCTGTGTATGTCCAGTTGTAAAGTTGGCAACATACAGCTAGGAGAGGTAACTTGATTGGGTATCCTCGTGTGTTGAGATTCCCAGACACAGGAAACCCTCCCCATGTCTCCTGTTCTACAAGGAATGTCAGTCCTTCTAACTAATTAAAAGAGGACAGAGCGTCCAATGAGCAGAGCCATTAGACATGGATGTGCCTAGTCTACAGCAAACTCTCTGTTATAGCAAGCTCATGGTGTTGCTTGGGCAATAATACACATGCACACACACACACACATACGCAAAATGGTCTTCAGTAATGAATTTCATAGTTTGCTAATAGATTTTGCATACATAATCTCACTTCATCTTCACACCAGCCTTCAAAAAGAACAAATACCTTTAATAGTCCCATTTGCTACCTTCAGGATAGGTAACAAATCTAAGGTGTAACACACCAAAGGTGCTACAACTAGACTTCAAAACTTTTGCCTCCAAATTCCAAAATGTACTCACTTCCTGTTAGTTGACACATCCTTATTTCTTTCACTCTTACTAGAACTTTCTCTCTCTTTTCAACCTCATTTTTCTTTTACCAACTTCCTCACCATTTCTTTCATTTTTCTTCCTTCCCTTACCATTTCCTGCTCATTTTCTCTTATTCCTACCTATGTCTTGGTTGTGCCAGCATCCTCAGAGAGTACATATAGCTCAGCCAAGCACAGAGTCTCAGATCTGAAGAGTCTGTTGATGCACTCTGAAAGGTAGAAAGTTTTTCTGTGTCTGAGGTTGTTCCTGCTATGGCAAAAGCATCACACATTCTGAGAACTTGTTCTGGGAAATTGAAGTACCTATGTGTTACATATAAGACTTTTCCAAATCCTTCTTTTATGCCAGAAAATAAGGATCTCATAGGTTCTTAAGTTCACATGGAGGTGGTTGGTCTATAAAAGAATGCCAAATATGTGGTCTTCCATATGTACTTATGTCTCAACTTGGAGCTACAGAAAGCAAACCTCTCCCCATCCCTGCTCCAGGAAGAAACTTAGACTCTGTACAAAAAAGACCACTTACAACATTTTGCTAAATCTGAATCATAAAACAAATGTCCAGGCTTCTATTCCTCTTCCAAGGATCAAGTGAACTCATAAGCAGAAATGATTACTGTCCACAGCAGTGACTCTCAGAGTACGGCCTTCTCAGAAGCATTTGCACCAATGGAGAACTTGTTAAAAATGCAAATGCATGGTCTCCAAACCAAATCTAATGGATTAGAAACTCAGGGGTGTGGGGAAAGCAGTTAATAAGTCCTCCAGATGATTCTGATGCTGGTTGAAGTTTGGTAACCACTGGCCTAAGTACGGTTGCATGGGAATAGACCTGCACTGGGAATTAGGATACATGGGACTTAGTCCTAGTGGGGCTCCTCACTGCCCTAGGAATGCAGTAAATTGTATCCACTCTCCAGGCTCCATTTCCTCACTGGTCAAATGGTGAAATCTTCCTTGGTAAATGCCAGGCACTCTTTTCTTATGTATATTCTGTGGTCGTTCATGAAAATTATGGTTTGAGACCATGATGAAATAAGGCTCCCAGCCTGACATCATCATTATGATTTGCTCTTACTCCACAATAATGTTACCTTCTTAAAGTCTTGAAGTTAATTTTCCAAAAATCTTGAGTTAAAATACAGTTGAACTTGGGAGGAGGTGCTCAGCTATCACCTATATTATGGTTCACGTGTCAGCTAAGCAACCAGGATCCAGAAACAAGGGGTTGTGCTGACACCAGTGGAGTAAATCAACAAAGACAGACTTGATCCAACTGCCAATTTCATTGAGGTCTAGCCTCAGCTCTGTTAGATTAAAATATGGATTTTTTTAACCAGTTATAAGATCTGTTGCTATCTTCTCTTGTTACTTTAAATAGAATGTTTAGTAAAGAGACTGCTATATACAAAAAGAAGCTAACATCTCAGCAGAGGTTGATTTATCAAGAATCTGATTATCATTCTGAGTCACTTGGGCTGATGCATTACAGTCGTCTCTCACTGTATCATGGTTCACTCATTGTGGCTTCACTGTATCGTGGGTTTTAAAAAGCCTGAGATACAGTGAAGCCACAATCAGTGAACCACGATATAGCGAGGGACGACTGTACACTTCACTTGGTGAGTACCCATATAGAATTTTATATGTTGTTAAAATTACATAGGTTTAAGAGTATAGAAAGTGTTTAAGAGCATATGAAGTGTTTATAAGAGTGTGGGAAAGGTTTATAGGAGTGCGGGAAGGGTTTATAAAGCCTTAAAATATATATAAATAACAAAATAAATATAACGCTGCTACTTCGCAGATTTTCACCTATCACAGAGGTCTCTGGAATGTAACTCCTGAGATAGGTGAGGGATCACTGTATTAGAAACACCCAGGCAGAAAAGCATCCTTCCTGAGACTATCCTTTGATGCCCATCAATATAAATGTCCATGTCAGCCTTCAGCCACCACTTCTGTATGGAATCCCTACAAAGTGGAGGTAGAAAAGATCCTTTCCTTGTGGAGCTGACAATCCAGCAGAAACTATACATATTCCCTAAGTGTAATGAGTGCTAGGAGGAAGTATTATGGAAGCAAATTCACTAAATGCTAGAACCTTGTGTTGGCAGAGAAAGGTGATGCCGTTGGAGGCAAGATGATTGCATTGCTTATACTAGCATGTCTGCAGGATGCAACATACTGCTATCAAGAGCTGTGGCTCTCTCAAATGAGCAGGGGAAGACAACATCCTCCTCAGAGGAGTGCTCCCAATCTCCTACCTACCCCTTCCCTCCTTTCCTCCAGAGTCCCTCTGGTGGAGTAGGGGCTGGAACAGGCATGAATATGTCAGCATACATATTCTGTATGCTGGGGGAAGAATCAAAGTAAATTCTGTAGCCTATAGCCTGACTTAACTACTTTCTACTACCTATTACTTTTAGTTATCAACATGGTTATTCTCTGCTCTAATACTCATACAACTCACAAGTTTAAAGAAATACTGTGTGACATCCCATAATACACAAATAATTGAGTTCTTGGTAAATAAGTAAAGGCAAGGCTGTGATGGAATCTGAGGCTGGAGCCTGCTTCTGCCTCCTGCTTTGCGTACATCTCTCCACAACCATCCTGTAACACAAGATCTAAAAGAAAGGGCCACTAGGTACAAAACCAAGTACACACTTACTGTTGTCCTCAGCAACACAACGTCTGCTTCTTGCAAGGGACATGGGATGCAATTTGCCCACACATGCCAAGCAGGTCTCCAGTAAAACACCAACGGGAGGATCCCAAATGAGAAGATAGATCCAGCAAGGCAGAGGGTTTTCCGGCAGCTGTGAGTCTGGTATCCAAATATCTCCTGGGGCAGAACCAAAATGACTCCAATTATTGGGTAAGCACAATAAGCAACAACAAATTGGGATTTTGGTGGTGAAACTGGGAACAAAGAGCAGGATGAGGGGAGGACAGACTGAGGTGCTGAGAGAGTGAAAAAGAACCCCTGACAGTGTAAGACATGATCCCAGGCCTCCAAGAAGTTTCAATCTAACTGGGAAATTCCGTTTCTACAATTTGAGCACTCATCTACCCCATGCCAAGCACTATGCCAGGTGCTCTGTTGTCTTGTTGGAGTCTCACAATCATCCCCTGCAGAGGATATCACCCCTATTTCATAAATGATGATGTTGAGCTCACAAAGGCTTAATGGAATGACTTCTTCAAGGCCACACAGCTAAGTTTGGGTACCAGTATTCAAACCCAGGTCTGTCAGCCTCCAAGTCTTAAGCATGATCCACAGCCATCACAGACATGACCATCAGACATGTGCCAGGAGCACTAAGTGACCCCAGCAATGAGTGATTCCCTTGGCTGGGACCAACAGCCTCTTACGGAGAGGGACTAGTGCCAGGACTTGAGTTTGGAGTTAGGATTTAGTTAAAGTGTTTGACTGCAGGAGGATGAACAACAAAATGCCAACCTTCCTTTAGGGACTTGGGGTAGAGCTATGCATTCTCATCCTCCTCTCTTGTTCAATAGCAACAAGAATTTTACAGTAAGAGGGAAAAGTCATAGAGACTATTTGATTTATTTCGACTGATGCTTGTAGAGCACCTGCCATGTGCCATTAGGGCATATGAATCCCTGGAGGGTACAAATATGAACAAGAGTCTACTGCTAAAACATTTATAATTTGGACAAACTTCTTCCTTCCAAGTCAAGCCTGAGACAGAATAGGAAACTGCCCCTGAAGTTCATGGCCTCAATTTCACAGCTGTATCACACAAAGCCATAGTACACTCTATACTGGTCAGAATGGCTCGAACCAGGAAGTAGAGAGTCCTGGTGAGAAGCACGTTCTCTGAACCAAGACACTGTGGGCTCAAAGCCTAGCTCTACTGCTTGCTGGGTGAGACGTTGAGGAAGTTATTTAACCTCTTTATTCCTCAGGTCATCATCCATATAAAGGGGGCAGTGCTAGTACTGCCTCACAGGATTGCTATAAAGCTTAAATTAGTTAATATGTGTAAATGCTATGTAAGTATTTACTCTGCTGCAGTTGCTGCTGCTACCTCTATTTTACAATCTCCACAAACATAGATCTGAAATTCTACCCCTTTGTTTATTGGCACTCAGATCTAAGAATTCCTAGTGTCAATAGTTCTGTTCTTGTTAGAATCACCTGCTAGGATAACAAGGAGACAAAATATGCAACTTTAAATCCACCAGCTTCTCGATGTCCCTTGATAAAGATTACGTTATCAGAAAAGGGTCTGTGATCCCTGGCCGAAGCTGCTTTCATGTGTAATTATTAGGCACTTCCCTCTCGTTAGCAGCACATGCAGGTGCTGAATGGCTTTCGTGGGTAGTGTCCACATTTGGTATGCCTTGAATAAATGTTCACAATAGTTCACAAATACAAGCTCTTGACTAACTTTGCAAAATAGGATGTCTTTCCTACCACAAAAACTCTTCTGTCCCAAGCTTAATGTTGCTCTCCAGATGTCAAGACTGGAATGGCTCTGTTCTCTCATCACACCTGAAGCAATGCTTTGAGATCCCACATTGTGCAGGTCCTCATCCTAAATCCCATACCTGTCCTGAGATCATCTGCCATCTTTTCTCATGTGCGTTTACTGTTATGACATTTTAAAATAGACCAACTTCTACCATCTATCTAAGCCACTGTATCATCTTTTTAAAATATTATATTTAAAAGCTTCCCTTTATTGCCATTGAGCTCCATCTAATCTGCCTGAGTCACACCAGTTCTACAGAACAAACCTCCCTGCTCCCATGCATTTTTTTCCAGGCTATGCAATGAGAGCCCTCTGCAGTTTCCAAAGCGTCTTCATGTTCATTATCAAATTTAAGCAAGCAGGAATTATTATCCTCATTTTCCAGCTAAGAAAAACTGAAATGTAAAGTTATTATATGTAATAATTATTATTAGCAACTATTTGGTGACAATTACAGCAGCTAACATTAATCATGCACTTAAAAGCACTTTACACATTTTGTTTTTTTTTTTTTTTTAAAAAGAGATTAAATAAGTTTCCTAAGGCATACGGCTAGCTCATCTGTAACTCAAAACTGAACTTCCAGTCTAGGCTTTTGCAGCACGTGAAAGATAATGTGAGCTGGTCATTTTTACTCTAAGGCTCTTTTTCATGCTATCTAGAATTTCAGTTAAATTTAACAAACGTTTTTAAGTGTCCCTCATGTAGCAGGCACGTGTTAGCCCCAGAGATGAAGGAGGCCATGTCTCTACCCTCAAGAAGCTCCTTGGTTTAATGGGAAGAGAGACACATAAATAGATAAGATCAGGTAAGTTTAGAAAAATAAAAGCATTGTATAGAGAGGTGACTATAAAACTTGTCATCTAAATGAGTTCTTATTAATAACACTGGAACACCAGGAGTAGATCAGAAGTGTTTCAGGCAAGCCAGGTGAATACTCCCCTGGTTACACCAGAGCATGACTCTAAAAGCTTGCCTGCTTTCAGTCCTGTGGTTCCACAACCCCCGTTGATAGCTCATGATCCATAATCCACTGCCAAATTTTCAGTAGAGAAGCTGAAATAATGTGGATAAGGAATTTTCAATTACTGTTTGTTGAAGTAAATTGAACCGTACTAACTTAAAGTGAACCAAGTAAATCGCACTGCAAGGACCATTAATAGGTACTGGGTTTAAAATTGCAAAAATGAGCATGGTGCTGTTTTTTTATAACCCTGTAGCAATTTACATCCTACCTTATGGAGTGCCTTCCATGTCCCTGAAAATGCTCGAGGGAACTACCCCAGCTACTCCACACTCCACCCACCCTTACCTCCCACAAAAAAGGAATCGCTTAGCCAAAAATAGAATATTGGGAAAACGTCAGGAGAACATCACACTCACGGCAGTCTACATGCTTTATGAAACAGCGCACTGTCCCTTTCTTTATCCCCTCCCACCCACAGACTCTCCTCCTCCCTCTGTCCCTCGGCATCTAGATCTTTTGTCTCCCTTTAAAAGGCTTAAACTTTAGCTTCCAGCTGTACAGGCCTTCTCCCTGCAGAGGCCCTATAATCAGGAAGTCAAACTGTGCTCCCCAAAACAGTGTTTTAAAGTTTGTTAACAAACAGTTGCCAAAGCCAACAGAACCCCTAAAAAATCTATAGACTCTCTCCCCAGAGAAATACACAGAGACGCAGACACATAAGCACCGCAGAGATCCAGGAGGTTCCCAGAGTCTAGAAAAGACCCTGCCCCAGGGGGTTTCTAAGGCTGAACAAAGGCCAACCCTTCAGAGTTTAGGCCCTGTACTTAACTTAGGGCCTGACACTAAGTGCACACGTAGTGAATGTAGAGGTATGAAGACAGAGGCTCATGGGAATGCAGGTACAGGTGAGGGTGACAATAAGAGCAGCACAGTGCTGATTCCAGGGATCCTTACAGGGTGATGTCACCACCTGAGGCTCAACAAGTCCTGAGAGTAGCTTTCAGCCTTCTGCGCCCACGGCTGCCAGCAGGGAAGACTCAAGTTAACCAAGTCTCAGGGATGGAGTGTGATAAGCGAGTGAGATGTATGTGTATAACTACCCAACAACCAGATAAACATATGGGTAGGTATTAAGAGTTTGTTTTCTCCCTAATGGCAACATTGCCATAGTCGTTACTGCCGTGCCATAGAGTTTTAAGGAAGCATAGTGCTTACAATGGATTCTGGAACCCTGGCTGGTGTGGCTCAGTGGGTTGAGCACTAACCTGTGAACTAAACTGTCACAGGTTCAATTCCCAGTCAAAGCATGTACCTGGGTTACAGGCTGGGTCCTAGTTTGGGGGCGTGAAGGAGGCAGCCAATTGATGTTTCTCTCTCTTTCTCCCTCTCTTCCCCTGTCTCTAAAAAATAAACAAAATCTTTTTTAAAAAAGATAAAATGGACTCTGGAGCCATAGCAGATCATCTTCTACTCTGAATAACATGCTTTCTTTAAACATATTAATTCATTCCATCAAATTACAAACACAAATCCTATTGGTCTGGTAGCCATTTATTCTCTTTAAGACAATTTTGCATTTCTCTGCTGGCTCCCTCAAATATTTGAAAGTTTGAATAATTCATTTTTTAAAGTTTACCTCCCTAAAGACAATATCTTTGCCCTCACTTTAGATGTGAAGAAAAAGTTTTGCTAATAATTTCCATGCACTACAACGAATCATGCTGAAGGAAGTAACTCACCTCATTGTTCGTCCCAACCCCAAGCCCTAGTCAAATTTCTGCCTCAGTAGTTTCTTGTTCCACACACGTCCTTGCTGAAGGACGATTCTGTAAGTGTCCTGTAAATGAACTTGACTTCTAAATCCAGAAGATGAGAGATTTTTAACCTGAATGACATAATCCAGATCTTAAATTAGAGGCTTAAAACATTTATGATCTACACAGTTGTATTGATGACCTGCTAAGTAGTTCTTAAAACTTTAACTCAGTTCTCAGTTATTTTCATATAAAAATTCGGACTTCTACCTTCTCTTTAAAATAAATCAGAAATTTTGACAACACTGCACACACACTCTCACACTGTAAGAATCACCTCGAGAGCACCAGGGGACGTGCAGATTCACCCAGGAACCAACCCAACACCATCCAGTGAAAGGGGGCTCGAGGTGCCTTCACACAGTGTGATCTTAAACAGCATCACGAACAAATCAGCTCCAGCAACACCTAACAGTGTGGATGACTCTTAGTAATATAATAAATAGCAAGTGAAACAAGTCAGTGAGAAGGATTACATCAGCATAATAACCTTTCCATAAGGTCAAAAACAACTAAAATTTAAAATATATTTTTAGGACACACTTAGTAAAAGAAAACTCTATGGGAAGAAAAGCAAGGGAATAAGGAATGCATGAGGCAAGACGATGCTTACCTGTACTGGGGCAAGGCAGGGAGGTGAGGGGCTGGCTACAGTATCAAATGTAGGGTATTGTCAAAGTCCTAGCTTTTGTTTGGTGTTGTTGGGTCATCACATTGTGATAGAGGTCTAATTAACTAACTAAATAAATGCAACACACCACGGATAAATACTGACAATATGTCATGAACCCAAGATATGAATAATCTAATTGTGAGCACCGAAGCCTTAGGACAAAAAGAAAGAAAGAATCGGCCAGAGCAAGTAAGAAGGGAGCAAGGGCCCTGCTCCCTTTTCCCATGGCCTGTGTCGTGCTTTTTTCCCCAACACTTAGGCCATATGTTCAATTCCATTTCTTAGCTCATACTGGGCCTGCTCGTTGGAGTTACCATCTCATCCTATATACAGGCCAGTGTTTTGTAACCAAAGGTGATTTTGCCCCCAAGGAGACATCTGAAAATGGCTAGAGACATTTCTGGTCACTCTCAACTGGGCTAGAGGTGCCACTGACATCTGATGGGTAGTAGAGGCCAACAATACTGCTAAATATCCTACAATGCAGAGGATAACTGCTCCCCAACCTCCACAACAACAAAAAAAATTATCTGGTTCAAAATAATGCCATGGTTAATAAGCCTGCTGTAGGCATTTTGGCTCCCCACCTAACCTAAGTATAGATGCCATCTTCAGTACCCAGACAAGAGCTAGAACATTTTGATATGGAAATCCTAGTAAGAAAGGATTCACACTTAATGCCAAATGATCACTAAAGTCAGCAGTGGTCACAGCAACTCATTTTGCAGCTGAGGGTACTGAAGTGCTAAAAAAGAAATAAAATTGTGCATGTGGTCTACACCTGCTTCCCTCCCCAAGCTGAGTCACTCTGTTTCACTCTGCCCCAGCCACAAAGGCATTTCCTGAACTCACAGAGGCTTCCCTGCCTCAGGGTGTCCTGTGGCTGACTGCTTCTCAACCTTTTAAGTCTCCTCTAAATGTTTCCTTTTCAGACAGGTTTCAACCAATCTCCGATATTTTAATTACAAGCCCCTGATCTCATACACTCTTTACAAACACTTCTCTTTAGCATTTGCACAATTTGCAATTAGTATTTTTTGCTTACTTTTCCAACTGTTCATTTTTCTGTCCCCTACAAACAGACTTTATGTTCTATCAGTTTAGGATCCAGTCAAGATTGTTTCTTCCAGTGCTGTTTACCCAGCATCTAGTACATTATCTGCATATAGTTGACACTTGGAAAATATTTGCTGAATGAATGAATAAATAAATGAGAAACTCTACTAGAGGAAAGAGGGAAGGAAGGAAGGAAGGAAGGAAGGAAGGGAGGAAGGAAGGAAGGAAGGAAGGAAGGAAGGGAGGGAGGGAGGGAGGGAGGGAGGGAGGGAGGGAGGGAAGAATGAAGGGGAGAAGGGGAAGAGAAAAATTAATAAGCCTTTACTATCCTTGTTCCTAACTCAACAAGCTTATTAACTATGTCCTCTTCTTGGACACTCTAAAAATTCAGTCAGTCCACTGGGGAAACAGGGGAAGGAAGTGTAAGCGACGCCCAAATACAGCTCTCTGACTTTGGCCATTTCGGACTGTTAACCAGTCTCATCATTTGCATCACATTGAAGTTAACCTGTAAGGCTAGGTTTCTTGAACGATGCTTTTTCTTCTTCCTTATAATCTGTCTCCAGAAGTTGAAGAGTTGCTCAAGACCGAGTTTCACAACCTTACCTTCAGAGGAGACAAACCAAGAGTCTGCGCTGGAAGGGACAAGCTAATCAGGACATCTACGGCCCCGGCTCCTGCTCTGGACCAAGAGGTGCTTTCACAACTGCCTCAGGTGAGCGATGCTAATTTCCCGTCTAATAAAGTACTTTACAAGAAAAATTACTTTTATAAAAGAAATATTCTCCAATGATGATTACTTAACTGCTGTGTCCCATTTTCCATGAACAATGTTGCCATCTGTTGAGTGGTGGCAAGACTGAGCCTTGAGGGGAACCTTAGGAGTCAAGTGACCTGGTCACCATTCTCTGTCCCATGGCAGACTCTTAAAATGGCATTTAACTCAATTTAACTCCTGGTCTCGGAATTCCATCTCTCTGGTCATTCAGTCCCAGTTCTCTTGCTGCAGCATTACCTCATGCAGTTGCTACAGGACACAGTGAAATGACATCTGTGTCAGGTGTCAGGTCCCAGAACCCAAAACTCATCATAAAAATCCTTAGCTTCTGCATCCCCAGCATAAAGTCTCAAGGTATCTTTGCTTCAATTCAATTCAAATTGCCTCCTGTGTCTAAGACCCCAGGTAAGATAGGACTGGTGGAGATAAATTTCCCACCCTCAAGGGTCTGACAGAAAGATGATAAATTGAAAAATAAGTATAATTCAGAGCAGAAAACATTGTGTCATATGTTTTCCAGGGGGGAAATGCTATTAGATTAAAATGATGAAAATATACTACTGAGATGATGAGGAAAAATTCTTCAGGAGAATTGTTACCTGAGGTGAACTTGGAAAGAATTGTTAGAATTTCAATAATTGCCAAAGGAGGGTAGGAGAGTGGCACTCCAGACAAGATTGGGCACATTCAGGGCAGTATGTCTGTAGAAAAGAGGCACTCCAAATGGAGGAACTAGCCTTATGCAAGGGTGTAAAATCTGAAAACATGGAGTGTATTTAAGGACAAAATGTCAGTTTAAGGTGTTCCAGGTCAATGTACCATTGTGTTACAACGAACCCAGTCACATGTAGCCAAATAATGCACCTTTGGGTGGCACTTTAGGATTCTAGAACACATACTCTACTCTAGCTAGCCATTAGTCAGAAGAGTTTGCTGAACCCCTAAAAATACATCCCCATTTCTCCCCTCTACAACCACGGGGTGGACCTCTGGTGGCTTCCCTGCAACTGGTGTCTTCAGGAGAAGTCCGGAGCTAAGGGGACCCTTCCTCTGGCCATTCTGACTGGGCAGCAGTCTGGTTATGGAAGCAAAATGAACATACATGCTTAGGACATTAGTATCCTTTGACTAATCAGTGTTTCCTTTTTTCAGCCCAGGAGGCTGCCACATTGCTTGGCTGCCAGAAAAGCAACCTGTCCTACCCACCCCTCCATGGAAAACAGGGCAACACCCCGCCCCACAAATAATTGTTCACTTGGCTGAAGCTCATGAAAATATAGAGTTTGTGTGAATGATTTCTTTTTGTGTCCCACTCACCCTAAATATATATTTTTCCATATTCCACTTTAATCCTTGTAATCCTACGAGGAAGGTAATATTAGCCATGGATGAGACATAAAAAAGGTAAGGCTCAAGGAAGTTAAGAACGTACCCAGAGTCACCCAGCAGGAGGTAACTGAGCCACATTCTTCCTACTTAACTCCTTCTGCCCAAGAAGACCGCCTCTCATGAGGACAACCCCTCTTCAGCTCTCTGATGTTGTCATCTGGCAGGTGTCATGGGGAGCAGTACTTGAACTTTTGCTGATTGCTTTCTTTTCAACTAGTAATGAATTTACCCCTCAGACAAGTTCTCAGGTTCTCCTTAAACAGGTTCCCACAAGCTTCAAATTGCAGAGTAAGAGGATCTGGGCAAGAGGAACTCCACCCAGCAACCAGATGGTGGTTTCTACAGGGAACATTTTCATCTTCTGAGCTGGCAATCTGAGACATGTGAGGCAGTCAGAGCACAGACAGGTCAGTATCTGAGACTACCATCCTACCTGGGAGCTAACTCACTGCACTGACTTACTCTCAGAATACAGGCCTGAGACAGAGCAGAGAAAGAGAAAAGGCCACATTCAAAGATGAAACATTTGGATTCAAGACCTGATTCTGCCACTTAATCATTTTATCGGTAGATGAGTGGATAAAAGAACTATGATACATTTACACAATGAAATACCACTCAGTCATTAAAATGAGAAGAAAAGTTTACCCTTTGTGATAGCATGGATAGACCTGGAGAGTATTATGCTAAGTGAAATAAGCCAGTCAGAGAAAGACAAGTACCATATGGTTTCACTCATATGTGGAATCTAATGAACAAACTGAAATAACAACCAAAATAGAGACAGACTCACAGGTAGAGAGAGGGCTGACAGCTCTAGGGGTGGAGGGTGGAGAGATCAAGTGACAAAGAAAAAAGAAAAACAATTCATGAACATGGGCAACAGCGTGGTGATTGCAGGGTGGGGGTGGAGGTAGGAAAAGGTATAGAAGATAAATGGTGATTGAAAAAATAAAAGAGATTTTATTAAAACAAAAATATTTTATTATCTTGAAGTCATAATCCCACTTAAAAAAATAAGAGTACTAATGCCTAGCTCACAAAATTGTTATGACAATGAAATGGAGTATCAGTGGTGAAATGTTATTTAAATATGAGCTGTCATTATGAGGGCAATTAGACTACGGGCTGGTTGGTAAACCCTTAGTGGCAACCTGACATGTCTAGCCCCTCCTTATTCAGAGCAGCTCCCCTCACCACACAGTATAACATAGCTACCCAGTTACTCTCCAGCACATCTTACTATTTTAAATCTCTGCAAGCCATTATTTCTACCTGATATTTTTCTTATTTTATTTTTAGGAACTGTTACTAGAACATAAATTTCATAAGGCAGAGCTTAGGTCTGTTCATTGCTGTAATTCTGGCACACAGTAGAAGAGTTCCTGGCACATAGTAGGCTCACACATATTTTTTAAGTGAACAAACGTCTCAGATTGCATCATAGGAATTCCAATCTAAGGAAGTAGATTGAAATATCATTAGACTGGTAAACAGAGAGGCCAATAATGACTATGATAGACTGTTAGCCTCTGATGGAGCTTAATAAACATCCAGTCAAACATCATTTTGCAGACAAAAAAAAAAAGAGAATTCTCAAATAGAAACACTTGGAAAGCATAGGTAAAGCAATGATCTCCTTCCAAAGTCATACTTCCACTCTTTAATCAATGAGGAATTTATCTTGGCAATAAATTGTATCCCCAAGTATTATTTGTCTGTATTCCTTTACCATAGGATTTGTCGCTTACCATAGAATTTTAGAGGGAGGAGGATGCTGCCATGAACTCTGAGTGAAGGAAGGAATGAAGATGATCTGGTCCTGCATTTCTTTCACAACATGAAACTCACACACCTCCAATGAAGCAAACTCTACCTCCTGGGGAAGCCTGTTCCAGTTGCAGACAGCCCTACTGATAATTACACCACCAGCCAGACATCAGGCTTGAGCACCCTCCCACTCAACACATGCACGCCCACACAGGAACACTTCCCTTTCTACCAGAACAATGTCATTTGCTGCTGTGAAAGCAACATAAGATCAATGTAAATATATTGATATTCCATTAGAAGTTTATATCCAAGCAAGGGCTTGTGTAAATAAAAGTTATTTTGAAAATCAATGTCTTACTGATCTCTCTTGTTGGGAATGTCTGAAATCTTTTTCATATAATGGTAAGTAGAAGAAAAGTATGCTATAGAACAATAGTTACCATGCTTTTTTAGAATAAGGAGCTCTTTCTTTATATTGCTGGTAACAGATAAGTTTTTTAAACCACTTTGGGAAGCAGTTTTGCATTATATAATAAGGTTGAACAAACGCACACTGTGTGATCCTGCAATTTTGCTTATACCTTCTCTACAGAAATGTGCGTACATGTGCACCAAGAGATGAAAAAAAGAAAAATTCAAAGCTGGAAACAATCTAAAAGTCCAGTAACATTAGCATATTCTGACACAATAAAAATGAAAAATTAGAATTTTATGCAATAATATGAATATATCTCACAAATATAAGCAGAAGCAAAACAAAAGAATATAATCAAGGTTATTACAATTATATATACTTCAAAAACCTTGTTATTAGATTTCTATACAAATTTAGAAAAGAATAGTTAAAGACATAAAAATATCATTGCAAACTTCAGGTGAGAGGAGGTTACCTCTGGGTTGGAGGACAGCAGCAGAGATAAGTGTAGCTAGGGGTGGCCCCAGGAAAAGTTCGGGAGTGCTAGCAGTGTTCTCTCTTCAACTTAGGCAATGAGCAGAAGGGTTTTGATTTATTATTACACTGTTTAAATATATTTTTGCACATTTACATGATAATTCAAAACTGCCACATATTACCAAATGACATACTACTACTTTCTTGTAGGGGCCTACAACAATGTTTGTTGGGCACATAAGTCCTTGGACCCATAAGCAATCACCCTAAGACTTACCTAGAGTCATGGCCCACGGGTTTGCAAGCACTGGCTTGGAGATAAGGAAGCCTGGGTTCTAGTCTGAACTCTGATTCTATTAAACAATCCCTTTCCCCTCTTTGAGCCTCAGTTTCTCCATCTGCAGTAGAGAGGGTTGAAGTTTATGACCTCTTGAGTCCCTCTAAATTTTAATACCCATAGCTCCTGTAAAAACAGAAACCTCCCAAACATCACCTAAGTGATCGCCTGCAGTCCACTAGTGGGCGCACATCGAAGGTCATAAACTTGCATGGAGATGCCTGCCTCCACTTCCAAGGCCATGTCCAAATGGCCTTCACTCAAGCGTCAACATTTTTTTTAAGGAAGAAAACAAGTGGTCTCTATTGCATCATTTGTGCAAATTGGTGTGAATATAGTGTGCAGGCCACCTGTTTGAGAATTATTAGACAGGCCCCTCTGGAAGACTGAGAATGCCACATTCAGGAAGTCCCATACCTGAACCCAAGAAGGGGTCCGAACACGTCATTGTGTGACTCCCTGGCCACTGTGCCATATTTATCGACTGAGCGTCAGAATCTGCCCGGTGACAAGCCCACCGGATTCATTTCCATAACTAGTATTCAGATTTGAGCATGGCCTTGGCGAAGGCTTCACATATTCTACAAGATGAGAAGATCCAGCCAATATGCACGATTCTGCTTTTCACAGATAGAAATGGAGTCTCTTAATCTGCTTGAGAATTTTAAACAAATGAACAGAGTAGCAGATGGTAAAATTAGAATAAGTGATAGGGAAATGGTGACTTAATGTATTTTGCTGTGTATAATGTACACTTTTTGCCCAATTTTTTGAGGGAAAAATAAATATGCACATTATACATGTGTAGTATCTGAAATACCTTGTATCTGTTCTTGTGCTTTGTAATTATTTGTTACATAAAATTTCTTGTACCGTAATATATTTGAAAATAAATGCTAAAATTCCTTTATAACACAAAACACAAGTATCTAAACATAAATTAATAAATAATTGGATTAAACAATTAAAGCAAAAGATTGTTTCTCTGAAAGTTTGGGCCCAAAACGTTGGTGGGCATTATATACAGCAAAATATGGTACTAACAGTGGGCCATAAGGAAGACCAGAATTTCTACATTTTTCAAATATTTGGCATGCCACCCCCAAACAAGGTAATTCAGGACATGAAATGCTGGGCTAAATTTTTATGACGTAACCTTAGGGGGGTTATGATTTATTATTACAGAAGTAATACACGCACACTTAAAGATTAAAACATTAAAATACAAATCAAACTTTACATTCTCACAACCCAGAGATCAGCAAATTCAACAACTTACTCATTATATTTTTTCTTTTACTGAAATGAACCCATGCAATAAACGCTATTTTACAACCTGCTCTTTCATTCAATGGCTTCCATTTACCAGGTCAGTGAGTTTTATCTCAATGAACAGCCAAATCATATTCAGATTTCACTGATGGATCCACTTATATCCACTACAACTGTATGTATGTATATATATATATATAAAATATATATATAACATCAATATATTTAATAACACTATACATTTCACAATAAGTGTCACACACTCTTACATGATTATTATTATTATACTTTTGCTGATTCTGTTAATATAGCTCTTTCCTATTTCTTCCAGTCATTCTGTAAAAGTCCATATCCCGGTAACTACGTCCCTGCTGGTTTCATTTTGTCACACAAAATTGACAAATAACCTAATCACTACCTGTTTTTACTTTCACTTTTTAGGTAGTAACATTTATACCACAAGGAAATGTTTTTTAAAAAACCTAGTTTTTTATTTATGAAGAACATCATTTCTCCATGGATTTGTATATCAAACCATCACATTGTACACCTTAAACTCATATAATGTTATATGTGAATTATATGCCAATAAGGCAAAAAAATAAAGCCTATGAGCAAAAAACCTAATTTTTGTTTTATTTTGCATTCTAAAAATTTTGTTATATGATTTTATGTCAATTTAAGTCTGACTCTAAGCCAAATAAAAGGGATTTTCTCAGCACAGTGCTTCCAAATTTTTTCACTTAATGGCACCCATATTCTGACAATATTTGTATAAGGCAGATCAGTAAAAAGATGAGACCACTTAAATCTGGAGGGATCCATAGTCTGACATTCCTGGAAGGACCTCTGCAACACAGCTGCAAAACCCCAGGGCCATGGCAGAGCTCCAGTTGGGCAGACTCGCCTTACCCGATATGCATAGCAAAATACTACCTTTCTCTTCCCTTACTTTGCTCAATCTAATTAGAGTCATTATCTAGCAAAGTTGCACCTAAAATTAGTATGTCCTAATACTACTCACTATTCCTAGAAATATTCTATCTAATCCCCCAGTATGTTTTTATTCAGCAGTTTTTTTATTTGTTTTTACTTTTGTGTTTGCTTTGAAAATGCTGCCCTAATAATTTTTTTGCATTTTTTCTTCTTTTAATTTTATTTTAATCATTCTTCAAGTACAGTTTTCTGTCCTTTACTCCCATCCCAGCCCACCCACCCATCCCTCCCCACCTCCCTCCCATTTCCACCTCTCCTAGTTTTTGTCCATGGGTCCTTTATACTTGTTCCTGTAAACCCTTCCCATTCTCCCCTGAAATTCCCTCCCCTCTCTCTTCTGGTTACTGTCAGCCTGTTCTCTATTTCAGTGGCCTAGTAATTTTTAAAAGATCCGTTTAATTAAAATTTTATGAAGCCTCCTCAGTCCAAATTAATCTCAAGTTTACCCACATCCTTCCCATTCTCTGAATCATCACCACCACTATACATCCAGTTATATAACACAAAAATCTAAAAATTCCTTTTAATATTCCCCTCCCCCTCTCTTAACATCAAATTAGTTCAAGGTCTATTGATCATGCCTCCTTGGTATTTTTCAAATTGATCTTCTCTGATACATCCCTGATACTATTACCTGTTTAGTTCAACCCGTATTCTCTATAACATCACTGCAAGGGCCACTGTTTCCAGGCCCATCTCTGTCTACATTGTTGTCCACACTGCCATAGAGTTACCTTTATAAAATGATGTTCAATTTCAGTTCCTTATAGAGTGACCAACAGTCCTGGTTTGTCCAGGACTGTTTCTTAGGATGTGGGCTGTCAGTGCAAAAAGTCCAGGCACACCAGGATTGTTTGTCCTGTACTTAAAATGCTTAAATCCCTTTAGAATGACAAGACAAGTTTTTACTCACCTTCCCCCCACTATATCAGCCTCCACTCTGTTTTCCTAGTCCCAGTCTATCACACACATACCCTGGGCACCAGCTTGGTGCCACGATACCTTTCAGTTGTCTAGATGGAACGTGCTTTGTTCCTTTACATCTCAGTACCTTTGTCCATTATGCCTCCCTAACTTAGAATGTCCTTTGCCTTATCAAGGTTTTGGTAAACCGCTATTTATTCACCTCACTTCTTTTCTATTGGCACTTTTTTACTGAAGTCATCCAGGAACTGGCTGTGTTCTTGTGCACCCTGCATATACTGCTGTCAGAGCCCACCGAACTCTGTTCTCCACCAGATCCTGAGCTCTAGGACTTTTCTTTATACATCTAACACTAGCACGGGGCTCACATATAATAAGTGCTTAGTAAGTGAAGAATGAAGGAAGGGAGGAGGGGACCTCATTTCCCTAGATAAGTTTGCCTTCTATGTAGAATTTATAGGTATTTGAGTTAGTTGAATAAAATATTTGCTTCCCTGAATATACTGTTAGCTCCTTGAGGTCAAGAACCCAGCTTTACCTTTTCCACAGCATCCACGCTGCAGAGACTCATTACATTTGTTCAGCTGAAATAGTCTGGCTATTACCAAGGACAGAAAGGTTGGGTGACCTGAAGGTGTTTGTTGGGGACATGTCAAGAGAGATTGTGAGGATAGTAAGTATGGTCCAGAGGTGATAACTGAGTGCTACCCCTTCCTACGTGTGACTGCCATGTACTTATCTTTACAGAAACTACATTTTTTTCTTAGGTGGAAACCACTTTACTGATAGATATGTAGAAGTGTAGAGGGCTGAGATTTTCTATCTGTTGATAAATTAGGCACTGCAAACTGTTGAAGCAGCTCTACCCTCAACTGGGTTCTCTACCTATTGCAAAAAAAAAATAAAAGATTCCTTGCCCAGTGATCATATAGCCCCTCTATGCAAGCCATAACTAAATATCTATACCAATATGCCTAAATGGGAGATTACCAACCACACACATCAGAATCACATAAGCATTTGGGGGCTACCACCCCAAATTTCTAAAGATATGGCCAGAGGGTGAAGGCATTTCCAGATCAGTATCCCAGCTGATTCTTATGCACACTGGCATTTGGGAACTATTGATCAATATAGTGAAAAAGACTCACCCTTTGGACAAGTAATATTTCTTCTGTTGAATAAGTATTATAATGATGACTACCTCATAGGACTGATGTGCAAATTATATAATATGTTGCCTATAAAGCACTTACATAATACCTGACATATGGCAGGTTTTCAGTATATATTGTATTAACCAATTCTGTTTCTAGACTTTGGGTTCCTGGATGAAAATAACATACCTTTTTCATCCTTATAGTGACCTTGGCATTTTAGCATCCAGTGTAAGAACTTAGCAATAATAGGCCCCCAACAAATTGAATTACAGTGAACTTTTATCTTGAATAAGGTTGGAGGAAAAACTTAAAACAGAATGTCATGTTTTTATTTACTTAAACTGGCCAAGATCTTTGGCATATGCTGAAAGCTGGTCTAAGGGAGTTACAATGCTGGCAGAAGACTTCCACAAAGCACACACTTTCTGGAAAGCAATTTAGCAAATTTGCTAAATGTCTTAAAAGGGCTTATAGTTTTCACTATGGTAATACAATTATTATTTCTAGGAATCTCTCTTAAGAAAATAATATGAAGTGAAAAGGTAAACTTCTATGGGTATTTTTATACACAAGTATAAAATATACTTAGGCACTGGAAAGAGCTAACTGTCTGGCTAAGACAGTTAAGGAGAATGGTTAGGGAAATGCCACACTACCCCAAAATGGCATATCATTTAGTCATCAAATTGAAGTTTACAATAAAATTTTAATGATATAGGGAAATATTTATAATGCATTAATTGAATAAAAATGTTTTAGTTTGAGTCCAATAACATAAAAGGAAATTAACAGGAAAAAAAGGAGCAGAAAATATATAAAATTTTAGCAAAAATAAGGTGACATTTATTTCCTGATACTTTTTTATGCTTTCAAAAATTTATACAATAGAATAGATTTTAAAATAGAGTCAAAAAGCAATACTGATTTTAAAAGCAAAGAAGACTTTCACTTCTAGAAACAGGGAACAAGCTTATTTTTTACTATTTTTCTCAATAAATTCAACTAAAATCCCTAGATATTATATAGAAAAAGAAAACATTAAAAGACTCCACATGATGAAGAAAAGGTAGATTGGTTACAGAACTTAGAAACTAAGGAATTAATGACACAGTAGTAAATTCCCTGGTTCGGGGGGTTGTTTTGGAGGTTTTGGGGTGGGGTTTGTTTGTTGTTTGTTTTTCCTCATCTATGGCTTAAGGTAGAATAAGCTGTCAAACCTGAAAACAAGGGCAGACAACACACACACACACACACAGCCTGTCTGTCTAGCAAATGAACAAGAAGGGTTCAAAGTTCACACAAAAAAATGTGGCTCCACCCCAACTATACCAGTAAGTGGGGAGTGTAGACTGCTCTTCTTACCATATTGTAAAGAGGCACCTCGACCCACTGCAAAGATGATGTCAGAGAAGTCTAAGTAGGTGTCTGGGACTTTTACCTCCACCAAGCAGCAATTAGCATCCTTACCCCTGTGGTGTCAGTGGAAACCATGTGGAGCCTGACCTGCACTCCCAACCAGCAGTAACAAAGTTCCCTTCACCCCCACCCCATGCCCAGGTGTTGTCAAAGGAAGCCTAGTGGACAGTCAAGACTTTTTACTACCACCTAATAATAACAAGACCCCATCCCAAGGCATCAGTGAGCCCATGTCAGGAGTAATGAGGCACTCCCAATCCTCCACATCAGAGAGGTACCATTGAGGTATGATTGGAACGCTGGCACTCCAACTCAACCAGCAATAATGAAGAGCCTCCCCCTCCTCAAGTGTCAGTGGAGGCTGAGTGGTCAACCTGGACTTTCATCACCAACTAACAGTAAGAGGTGGTGCCCTACTCTTATTCTGTTGGAGCACTGTCAACAAAGACCAGCCAATAAAACCCAGAGTCCTATAATAATACCTAATTACAGAATACTTAAAGTATCCAGGTTTTAACTTGTAAATAGTCTCACCAAGCAAAAGAAGATCTTAAACTGAATGGAAAAAAAAATAGTCAATAGATGACAAAAGATATAAGAGATGTAAGAATTATCTGATAAGGATTTTAAAGCACCCATCATATAAATGCTCTAACAAATCACATTTAAAACAAATAAAAATATGAAATATTTCAACAAAGCAATAGCAAATATAAAGTAGGATCAAAAGGAAACTTTAAAACTGAGTAATCACAATTATTGTTTTAAAAGTCAATTGATGGGCTGAATAGTAAGTAGAATAGAAGGACAGGAAAGAGTCAATGAAATGAAAGCCAGAACAGTAAAAATTGCTCAATCTAAATTAGAGAGAAAACAGTCAAAAAATGTTGAATAGAGCCTGTGAAACTATGAGAAAACATTGTATCTTTGGAATCCTGGAAGGAGAAGAGAAAGAAGGCATGACTGAAAAATACTCAATAGCTGAAATTTCCAAATTATGGCCAAAGACATACACTTGCAAATTCAAGAACTTGAGCAAACCCTAAGCAGAATAAACCCAAAGAAGCCCACAGAAATAAATACATATATAATAATCAAACTTGTAAAAACTAAAGACAAAGAAAAAAGTCTCAAAAGCAACCAAAATATAGTAATACCTGCCTATAAAGTGAAAAACAACTTGAATGATTGCAGATTTTTCATCAGAAAGTATAAAGGCCAGAAGGAAGTAGTACACAGTTCAGGAGCTAAAAAAAAAAAAAAGACCTGTCAATGTAGAATCTTATGTCCAGTGACTATATTCTTCAAGAATGAAAGGGAAATCAAGATGTTCAGGTGAAAAAAAAATTAAGAGAACATGTTGCCAAAACACCACCCCTAAATAAATGACAAATAAAATATTTTCTAAAGAGAAAATAAATAAAAGAAGAAAACTCGGAATATCATGAAGAAGGAGAGAAATAAGAGAAATAATGATAAACAGGAATAAGAGTAAACAGACTTTGCTTCTCCTCTTGTGTTTTCTAAATTACATTTGATCAGTTGAAGCTAAAATTACAATACTGATATGGTTCTAAATGTACACAGAATATTTAAGACAATTATAAACCAGGGTGAGTAAAAGGATAAAAATATTCTTAACTTTACTTGACGTGATAAAGAGAGAACACTAGTAAAGCGTGGCAAGTTACGCATCTACAGTGTAGTATTAACCACTGAAAAGCAATGCAAGAGATACACTCACACACAGTATCCATCAATCAAAATGGAATTCTAAAAATTGTTTAAGTAACCCAGAAGAAGACATAAAAGAGAAAGCAGAGAGACAAACAAAAACAGAAAGAACAAAACAAAAAATAAAATGGCAGACATATGCTCTCACATATCAATAATTACATGAATTTTAAATGGTCTAAACACATCAATTAAAGACCAAGACCATCTAAGTGGATTAAAAAACATGACTCAACTATATGCAATCTACAAAAACTTACTTTAATGTAACAATGTAAGCAAGTTAAAATTTTTACAAATTTTAATATCAGTTTATATTCAATATTATTTCAAGTGTACAGCATAGTGGTTAGACAATCATATACTTCATAAAGTGTCCCCCTGAAATTTCCAGTACCCAAATGGCAGCATACATAGTCATTGCAATATTATTAGCTATATTTTCTATTAGGCAGGTTGAAATTTAAAATGGAAAAAGATGTATTAGACAAACATTTGTCAAAAGAAGGCAGAGTGGCTATATCAATATCAAATAGATAGACTTTAGAACAAAGAAAATTACTAGAAACATAGAAGGATATTATATAATGATAAAAGATTCAACCCACCAAGAAAGCAGGGAAATCCTAAATGTATACATATCAAACAATGGAGCTGAAAAATACGTAAAACAAAAACCAATAGAACTAAAAGGAAGAATAGAAAAATCCACAATTATAGCTGAAGACTTTAACACCCCTCTTTCATAATTCATTGAACAACCAAACAGAAAATTAGCAAAGATATTTTAAAAACCTCAAAAACAGCATCAACTAACAGGTTCAAATTAATATTTATAGAACACTTCACCCAACAATAGCAGAATACACATTCCTTTGAATTGCTCATAGAATACATCCCAAGGTAGACCATATTCTGGGCTATAAAACAAATCTCAACAAATTTAAAAGAATTAAAATCATTCACGTTGTCCTCTAACTACAATGAAATAACACTGAAAACTATTAAGAGAAATATAACAGGAAAATGTGCAAACATTTGAAAACTAAACAACATGCTTCTAAATCATTCATTGGCCCAAGAGGAAGACTCAAGGAAAAATTTTAAAATAGCACAACCTATCAAAAATTTTGGAACACAGCTCAAGCACTGCTGAAAGTGAAATTTTTATTGTAGAAGAGGAAATTCCCAATGTATTAATCTAGGTTCCCATGTAAAGAACCTGGAAAAAGAAGAGCAAAAAAGTTCAAAGCAGGCAGAACGAAGAGAATAATAAAGAATAAAAATAAATAAAATTATAAACAGAAAAACAATAGAGCTCATTCTTTGAAAAGATCCATGAAATTGACAGACTTTTAGCAAGGCCGAGAGAGAAAAAAAGGGAAAATATACAGATTATTAATTAATATTAGGAATAAAGATATCAAAAAAAGAGAAAATACTATAAATAGCTACACACAGAAATTTGACAACTTAGATTAAATGAACCAATTCTTGGAAAGACACAAGCTACCACCACTCACTCTAAATGAATTAAATAATTTGGATAGCCTTATAACAATTTTTTAAAAATCAGATTCATACTTTTTAAGTTCTTCTTTGAAAAAAAAATCTTTAGTAATTGAATGATCAATTCTTCACAATCATTTTGAGAAAATAGAACAGGTTTGAACATTTCCCAATTCATTTTATGAAGCTAGCGTCACCCTGATAACAAACTACACAGACAGTACAAAAAAAGAAGGAAGGAGGCAATGCAGGGAGCGAGGAAGGGAGGGAACTGTAGACCACTGTCCCTCAAGGATACAGAAGCAAAAGTGCTCAATGAAATATTAGCAAATAAAATTCAGCAATATGTCAAAAGAATTATGCACCATTATCAAGCAGGATTTATTCCAGGAATATGAGGCTACTTCAGCATTCAGAACTCAATGAAACCCACCAGATTGAAAAAGAACATAATCACATCATTATATAAATGGATGCGGAAACAATATTTAACAAAATTTCACACCCCTTCATGATAAAAACTCTCAGAGAAATGGGAATGTAAGGGAACTACCACTTGACATGGAGCATCTTTTAAAACCTACAGGTAGCATTATAGTTAATGATGAAAGACTACATGTTCCCTTAAGATCAGGAATAAGACAAGAATGTCCATTCTCGCTGCTCTTATTCAATATCGCATGGAAGTTGTAGCACAACAAGAAAAAGAAAGAAACAGCACACAGAAATAAAACTTTCTATTTGCCCATGATATAATTTCTATATAGAAAATCCCAAAGAATCTACAAAATAACTTTTAAAAATTATAAGTGAGTTTATCATGGTCACAAATACAAAATAAACATACAAAGATCAATTAGACATGCATATACCAGTAATGAACACATTAATACCAAAGTAAAAATACAGGACATTTACAACCATTTAAAGTTGAAATACTTAGGTGCAAATCTAACAAAACACATACAGGACTTACATGTTGAAAAGTACAAAATCATGATGAAGGAAACTAAAGATCGAAATACATCGAGAGATGTCACATGTTCATGGTTTAGAAAACTCAGCATAGTAGAAATTTCATTTGATACATGGATTAATATAATTTCTATCAAAATCTCAGTAAGATTTTTTGTAGATATGTATAAGATTATTCTAAAATTAATATGGAAAAGTAAATGAACTATAATAGCTAAAATGATTTTGAAAAATAAGATAAAGAGGGAGCAACCATTCTGCCTGATTTCGAAACATTATATAATTATAGAGACTTTAATCAGGACTGGGCAGATTGGCACATAGATTAATTTAACAGACAAGAACCCCAAAAATAATTCTACATAAACACACCCAACAGATTTTTGACAAATGTGCAAAAAATAATTGTTAAAAAATAGCTTCTTTAATAAATGGTGCTGAAGCTATTGGACATCCATAGCCAAAAAAATAACAAATAAAACAAAACCCTCAAACTAAGTTTCACACTTTATATACAAAAATTAATTCACAATACATTGCACACTTAAATGTGAAACATAAAACTTTTTAAAAAAGTAGGAAAAAAATCTTGAAACCTAGGACTAACCAAAGAGCTCTTAGACTTGACATCAAAATCGTTATCTGTAATAGGGAAAAAATGGTAGGTTGGATTTCATAAAAATTTAAAACTTTTGGTTTTAGAGCCTATTAAAAGGAGTTATTAACCGGAAGAAAATATTTGCAAGCCACATACCCAACAAAGGACTAGTATATAGAATATATAAAGAATTCATTGTAAACTCAGTAAAAATAAATCTGTTAGATAGTTGATAAAAGATATGAAGATACAGATGGCAAATAAGCACACTAAAAGATGTTCAAAGTCATTACCTGTTAGGGAAATGCAAACTAAAACCACAGTAACATATTACTACATACCTATCAAAATAGTTAAAATAAAAAGTAGCAACAAAAGCAAATGCTGGTGAGGATGTGGAGAACCTGGATCACTCATACATTGCTAATGGAAATGTGAAATGGCACAGTCATTTTAGAAAACATTTTCGTAATTAAAAAAAATCTAAACATATAAGTACCATACAACCCAGTTATTGTTCTCCTGAGTATTTATCCCAGAAAACTGAAAACTTATGTGTATGCAAAAAGCTATACACAAATGTTTTTGGTAGCTTTATTCACCATAGCCAAATACTGAAACAACTCAGATGTCCTTCAGTAGGCCAATGGTTAAATAAGTCATGGCATCATGCTATACTATGGAACACTACTCAACAGGAAGTAGTAATGAACTATTTGTATACACAGCAACCTGGATCAGTCTCCAGAGAATCACGCTGAATTAGAAAAGGCAATCTCAAAGTTTACATACTGCATAATTAAATTTATATGATGTTCTTGAGAAATAGAGAGTAGACTAGTGGTTGTCAGGACTTAAAGAAAAGGTGCAGGTAGAAAGAAAATGGATGGGACTATAAAAAGGCAAAATGAAGGATCCTTGTGGTGATGGAAATGTCTCTACCTTGACTGTACCACAGTTTCTTGCTAGTGATATCGTATCATAGTTTTGCAAGTTATTACCAATAGGAGAAGATCGGGAAAGGGTACACAGAATCTCTGTGTATATTATATCTTACAAGTGTATGTACACTTATAATTATCTTTACCAAAAAAATAACTTTAAAAAAGAATGTGTCAGAGTAGATATCTCTGAATGATTTTCTATATCTAAAATCCCATGATTCAGGGAGAGAGTTCCAAGGAGTCACTGGCTCTAGGCTATAAACAGTTGCACTATTTTCAGCAGGTGCAGTTTCTGTGGATCTGGACTCTGATGTTCTGATGGTCTGTGAAACAGCCTAGACTCTGGACCACAGGCTCTGGACAACATCAAAATGAGGTATGCAACTGAGTACGTGAAAAGGAGGTATGTAACTAAATCAGACAGAACCTACAGATCTATATCTATTTAGAGATGGGGGAAAAAAAAACAGAGGCCAGACAAGGGAAAATTTCTCACACAAAATGAATGGTTAGTGAAAGAACCCACATTAAGAAGAATCCAGGCCAGTCTGTAAATATTTGCTGAACTGACAGCCTGTCCAAACCCTTAAACACCACGTAGCCTTAGTCTTTTCAGAACACCATGAAACCGACACCAGTGGACGAAAATACTGGGACAGTCCTAACAAGCAACATTTTATTATGGGGATAAAGAAAAAGTTTAAAAAAGAAGAAATGAGGCCAGAAAGAAAAGATAAAGAGCAAAGGTCAGCCAACTTTTCCTATAAAGTACAGGATAGAAAATATTTTCAGCTTTGCGGGCCTTACAGCTACTGGGCTCTGCTGCTGTTGAGAAAAAGCAGCCAGAGGCAATCTGAAAACAAACGCAGGGAGTTGTTGTCAAAAAAAACTTTATTTACAAAACAATCAGTGGGCCAGATTTCACACACAATGCACAGTTTGCAGACCCCTGCCATAGAGAAACAACAGAAGCATTTAGTGCCCGCACCTGTAGTGATAGCACCTACCTGATGGGGTTACTGTGAATTTATAGTTAAGTATCACATGAGAATGCTTAGCAATGGGCATAGGACTCTGTAAGTGGTCAATAAATGTTAATTATTACCCTTATTATACAAGAATCATTGTGATCAGAGTCCTGTCTGGGTCTAAACGGACAGGTCTGAACTCCACATCATTAACCACCTTTGAAACAGAGTAAGTGGTTGCTGTCCTTCCTCCTGGTAGATGTCCCTGTAAAATCCCGGAGTCCCTGTGGATTCCTGTGGATTTCAAAAACGAATCACACCAAGAGAGGGTGGCTTCTTTAAACTCTTGTAGAAGATATCTCTGTAAGACTTTCTGAGGTACATGCCCAAGAACTGTGCCGCGTGAAGCGTGGCTGAAGAAGCAGAGCGTGCTTCGCTGGAGAAGACCTGCCTCGAGGGGTGGAGATGAGAGACACATGAGGACAAGTTGTAAGTGTCTGAGTTCTAGAAATGGAAGCCTGATTTTCGACAGGTGACCCCAAAAAAGGCGAAAGAAATAAGACTAATAAAGTCAAGTTAATGGAACCATATTTCAGTTCAACACAAGGAGGAAATTTTTAAATAGTCAACTCTGTCTTATAAATGATTTAGCTTATGGTGAGTTTCTTCCCCAGGGGCATTTCAGGAAAGGCTGGAGGGGTGACAGGAGGGGAAAGAGCAAGTCAGGTAGACTTTGAAGCGGCTTCTCACCTGAGAATCTGTGGTTCTATGGAATAGGTGAAACAAGTACAGTAAAGTACAGTAAATCGATCATCTGTATCTCTAAATTCTAATCTATATTTACATTTAGATTTGTATGCTATTTCATATAATGTTGTAATGTAATTCTAACTAGCTACAGTCATCCATAATTAATTTATTTATGTATTCCAAAAATAGAGTGTATACTTAATATTTGCCAGGCAGTTTACTAAGCATTGGGGATATAGTAGTAAATAGTTGGTTTTAAAACAAAGTCACTAAAAAAAGAAAAGTATATCCTCCTTGAGGGTAATGAAATACTCCACTTTTACCCACACATTCTTTTGCTCAATTGGCTGAGTTATTTATACAGAAACATTCCATAGGCAATTATTTCAATGATGTTAAAACTCAAAAATAATTTTTTTTGCTTTGGGATGTTGTGTAAAAGTTCAGAAAGAAAAGGATTCAGTTTTATACCTTCAAGGTTCAAAGCCCCCATAATCAGGCTGTTATTGAAGGATAAGGACCACGGGGAATAGAATCAGATACCAAAATAACAGGAATTCTAGCTTTTATTTCTTCTTTCTAGGGTAGAAATGGCAAATGGGAGCTATGTTAGAAACTTTTCTGAAATGAAACATGAAGCTCCCTCTAGTTTGTTGCTAGAGCCCCATTCGCCTCTGTACTATGAACCTTCTGTGGTTCGAACTGACCCTTTACATGTGTGTATGCATGATGCCTTTTGCCTAAAATGCCCTTAAATACATAGAAGCTTCACAACTTTATATGACACACTCCCTCTTCATAGTTCTCTGGGGTGGAGATGGGCAAACATGGTGTTACTGAGCATCGAAATCCTATCCTTGCAGGCCTCTGGTTTTATTTTGCTCATTAGTTCATTAGCTTCCCCTTACAGATGAGAGAATATGGTGTTCGGCTTTCACCAATGGGCTAATATGAAAAATGGAATAGACTGGCAGTGACCAGAGGGGCCAAGGGAGGGTGACGACGGTGGAAAGAGGGGGAAGGGACTAGTCAAAGAACATGTATGAATGACCAAGGACATGGACACAGTGTGGGATTGACCGTTGGAGTTGGGGGTGGGCTGGGCAGAGGAGAGCAAAAGGGGAGAAATCGAGACACCTCTAATAGAACAACAATAAAAATCAAGAATGAAAACGAAAAAGGGATGTGGGAACAGAAAAAAATCATATCCCTTCATGGAAATGCCTCATTAGTCCTGGTCTCTACTCCCAAGACGGGTATTGAACCGATGCGGCCTCACAAATGTGTAGACGCCCAAAGACCACAAAAAACACTCTGTTTAAAAAAGTCCCTCCAGCTTATACAAAAGCCAGACAAGATTTATATGCAGAGATATTCCCTGCAATATTATTAGTAGTAGTAAATAGAAAGCAATTTGTGTATATAACAAGATAATCATTGAAGAATATTATATAGCCATTAAAGTTATATTTATGAAGTGTTTTTAACAACACAGGGAAATATATATGAAATAATATGAAGTGAAGAGAAGCAACATAAAATTATGCAACATGACTTCAAATTTAATTGAGAAATGGTGAGGCATAAACCAAAAAGACTGGGAGATAAATGTATCAAATAAAACACTGATGGTACTTGCCGTGGGCGAGAGCATCGTTGTGATTCTTCTTCTACTTCTATACTGTGCACACTTTAATCATTAACTATGTTTCAATTTTAAAACCAGAAAGTTAATATATTGTTTTAAAAAGTCCTTTTCTACCTCTTCACAGACACCTAAACTACCAGCAGGAAAGCTCTATCTTTTACTTTCTTCCTTGCAAAGAAAGTCACCTGGGGAACTTGACCACCTCAAACACTGTTGGTTCAATTTAGTCAAACTATTATTTGTTAACTATCGGTTGAATTCTGTTTGTGTGTTTGTCCACTCGTATTTTGTTCAGACCACCCAGCTGCCATTTATCTCACCCCAGGTAACAGTGTCCGACGCCCAGTTTCCTTGTCCAAACACCCCCTTCACCATCCTCAGCTGCTGTGACTCTGGTCCCAACTCGAGGAGTGAGCATGGCACTAGGAGTATTTTGCTGAGACTTTTGAAAGAAAAGCAAATTATTTTTTCCAGTGGCTTAGCACATAGGGATGTGTAACCCTAGTTATCAGAGGGCTCCGTGTGAAGTCTAAGAATAAAACAGGTGTGACCAAACTGACAAAGCTCAGTGACTTCTAAGCAGGAAATCCTCTCCCAGGGCACAATCAAAAATCCCTTTACACTGGATGAAGGATAGAAGCAAAAACCCTTTTCCGCTTATCATCCTGAAACCAGGATTCTATAAAATCAAGCCTTAGTAACTGCTAGGGGAGGGGCAGGAAACTCCACCTCAGGTCGATTACAGGTACTACAGCGGTGGCTGCGTGCCACGGAGAGGATGAGCAGGAGGATGATAAAGACCACTCCCCAGATCTCTGCTACCACGAGACCGCCTGTGACTGAGCTGAAGAGTGGCAACAGATACCTCCCTCTCCCCACAGTAGAAGCCAGCACTGAGTGACAACCAAGAAGGCCACCACTGGGAGGGGGGCCAGAACACGAGCAGAGAGCACTTCTGTGACACAGGCATGCGTGGATGGCTGAAAACTGAAGGGGTACGCAGGCCATCTGATTCTGGCACCTGTGCTCCTAGTCACTTCTCCCAAAAGATCAGAGAGCTCTGACTTCTATAAAATGAGACCTGGATGTTTTGTTTCTCAAAGTTCAGAATGGGAGCCCAAACTATAAAACAGCTGCCAAACTAACTCACCCTGTCTTGGGCTCAAATAGGGGTAGAAACAGTAATAGTGCTGGCTGAAGCGATGGTAGTATGGTAGTGAGGGTAACAGTGGCGGCAGCAGTGGTGGCAGTGTGGCGTAGTGGCGGTGGTGGCAGCATAGCGGGTAATGGTAGCAGTATGGGTAGTGGGAGTGAGTGCAGTAGCAGTAGCAGCGGTGGCAGTGGTTTTGCTAGTGGAAGCAGAAAGCCACATCGAAAGGCCTGAGGTAGTATAACTTTCAGAGTTAGGGCGAGAGCCTTGGAGTCAACTGGCCGCAGCTCAGGTTCTGTTTTTGCTAATTCTTAGCTTCCAGATTTAGATCAAATATATAACTTCTCAGTGGTTCCTTCTATAAAATTGGGACCAACACCTCAACTGAGTCAAAAAAATAGAAAAGCTCTCATAATATTTTGCACAAAAATCTTCAAGTCACCTTATCAGAAACGTATTAAGTAACTTCAGTGTTACATGCAAGATAAGACACAGTCCCTGCAAATAATAACTCACGATCAGCTGAGGGAGAAAGATAGATACAGGACTCTACTATAAAACCTAGTGAAAATAGCTGAGGTAGGCATTCAAACCTACTCCAGACAAGGAAGTAATTAACTGTGACCCAGGAGTTCCCAGATGGCTTAATGAAGGAAGTCAGACTTGAGGTGGTTTCTGACAGATAGGTGGAATTCTGATGGGCAGGTATCAGCATGAAGACGTGTCTGGCAGAGGAAGTTTGTAATATATTCTGGCAAGAGCAAGCAGGTCCCATTTGGGTAGTTGGAGAAGATGGGCAGTAGAAAGGTATCTGTTGGAATTGGCCCAAGGAAAAACCCACACAGGGCGGCTTGGCCTCTGATTCGAAAGATCCTTAAGCTTGGTGATTGAAAGAGAGCAAAGTTGAAAGAGAGCAAAGTTGTAGATAAATGTGTGCCATAAAAATTAACCTACTTTTCCATCAAAAAGCAAATAGAAACATCCATTCACATCTACCCAAACTTAGTTCTTGTGAACTGACCTCTGAGACGTTTTTCTAAGGCTTGAGTACCAGTTTGAAAACCCTCTAGCCACAGCTCCCACAAGAAGTTAATAGGTTCTAAAAATGCTTGTATGGTTACAGTCTCAGCCAGGGCCTTGGGTGCAACAAATAAAATCAGAAAACGCCCTGGCCTGGGGCTGGGGGACATAATATGTCTCTAGAAAGCACAAGGCATAGTTGAGCTTCCTCTCTGTTCTTCTTCTAAGGGGGCACCAGGGGATAGCTGTGCTCATTGTAGGAGCGAGAGTAGGCTTAGGCTGAGGATGGAGTTGAGGAGGCAGTGCGCTGAGCTGTCTTTCAACTCCGCCAAGGCTGTGGTTTCAGGGAGCTCACCAAAGTTTACGTGATGGGCCCCCAGAAATAGCTGTAAGCCATTTAGGTAGATGGTCCCACTCTGGCTAGTCTTCACAAAGCTTTGAAAAGCCACAAAGTTTTGAAATGGCATCCTGAAGTGAATCTCCTCTGCTCACATCACCAAATCACCAACTCTTTTAAAGGCCGAGTCCCGGTGCTTTGTGTATTCTGTGGGCCTGAGGACTCTATAAGGTTCAGCACTGGTTATCATTTCTTGTAAAATTCATTCTTTAGTAATTTATGTATGAATAATTCACACAGTAATGGCCATAAATTTCCAGTTCCTGCTCTATGTCTCCAGATGTGTTCTCCTTTACTTGACTAAAAAAAATCTCACAGTGCTTCGAAAAAATTAAGAGTATCACTTAAATTTGGGAGATGTTCCACTGAAATTTTATCACCTATTTTAAAACTTTTTAAATCATATTTTTGTGGCTGTTGGAGAGGACCTCAAAAAGCCACCTGCATTGGTCCCTGTTTCAAACCAATAGGGTGTTATTTCCTCTACCCTGTAAATGAGGTGAAGTCAAGTGAGATGACCATGATTCACTTTGAGGTTGTAAGCATTAGTAACGGCGAAGCCAACGCCATAATGCCGGTCTCCAGCATCCTAATGTGTTTTTTCTTTTTGATTACTCCTGCTGTCTTTGCCACTGTTAATAAATAAAATAGTGCACCCAGAATTTAGCAAAACCAAGAGACAGTAAATCACTGTGCTTAAAGTGGGGACTGAAGCGATGGCTTTCCATTTACTTGGCCAAATGAATGCGGCCATATTGCTTAATCTCTCTATTACTCAGTTTCCTCGCAGGAGGAGAGAGGTGATAATTCCACCCAGGGACACTGAGGGGATTAAATAAATTACAATGAGAAAAGTTCTTAGTCCTGATCAATCACCATGTAGGTGTTTGCGATTACTATTGCCATCCCCACTCCCAACCTGTTCCTAATTTTCCTGTGAGATTAAATGGTAGCATCATCTTCTCCCATTGTATGAACTAGAAACTTTAAAGGCATCCTTAATAACGACCCCTTCTCTCTTACCCCACAGTCTATGAATTGCAAAGTCTTTTTAATTCTCATTTTAAAATATCTCTTAAATCTATTCTCTACTCAGTTTCCTGTCTGACAAGGTGATAACTTCATCCTGAATGCCTCACTTGGGCTGTTTCAAACAGCTTTTTCTTGGTCTCTTCTCCTTCAACCAATCTCCCTTCCCCCATGATGTAACATCCTTTGGAAAGGCAAATCCTACCAGAACATTCCCAATTTTAAATCTTCTAGCAGCTTCCCCATTGCGTTCGCCAGGCTGGTGTTAGTCATTCTGACCAAGGCCAGCCTAACCTTCAGAACTTCTAACTCAGTAGGTCTGGAACAGGTCCTAGGAACCTATGTTTCATATACTCCTCAGTTTCATCATGGACCAATGTTTGGGGATCATTGGAAAAGATAAAATGTACACTCATTCGGATGTCTTATAAAGCCTTCACAATCTTACCCTCAACTATCCTGCCAGGGAAATTAAATAACATCTTTCCCCTTGATGTTGTCTTTGACTGAGTTGCTCCTTCTGTGCTCACACAGCTCTGTATGCATAATTCCCCTGATTTTCTTGCACCCCTAAATCCCCCACTTGTAGGGCCAGCTTCATGGGCACGCAGTCTATGCAGTCACACAACACCCTTCCCTCAAAAGGGCCCTGAATTTGGTTTAATGTCCTGCTACAGCTACTCTGAGTTCTTAATACTTGTTGAACAAGGGGCACCTCATTTTCATTTTGCACAGGGCCCCACAAATTATGTTCTCAGTCTTGCCTACTCAACTGTGAACTCTTTGAAAACAGAAGCTATTAGCTATTCACTTGAAATTCTTCTTGGTTAGAACAGAGGATCCCTGGTGTAAAGAAGGGTTTTGGTAAATATTTGTTGAGTTTATACATGAATGGATGAAAGGATAGAGTAAAGCATCTCATAGAAAAATAGCGTAGTATGGCTAATTAACTCTGAAGAGTAAGCTTCGTTTATGCTTGGGGAAGGGAGGAGTCAATTGATAAGTTCACAAGACGACTGACCTTTTCAAACAAGTAACATAAATTTTCCTAGGTTTCTCTTTAAATTGCTCCATTTCTCCTTTGAGCCCTGCTGCCTCCTTGTTCTTCTCAAAATTCCAAATTGCTGTTTAATGGAGCTTGCAATGGCATTATGGTAAAATATGCCCAGAGTGTTTGTGCCAAGCATTGTGCTAACTTTGGGGGTAGTGGGAACGGGAAAGGAGACGCCATAGAAAGGTGACCCAAGCAGGGTCCCTGTTCTCAAGAAGCAATTAAATCTTACTTTTTAAGAGCTTCTGTCAAAAATGAGTTGACTTCATGGGAGTTTTGCAGCAATGAATTGAAAATAAAGACACCAGACTTGGCCAGTGGCCCGGCTTCCTGAACATTTCAACTGACAAAATGTCTTGTGTCTCAGTCTGAACACAATCCCTCTACTATGAGATCTGCGGGTTCACTAGCTAACATTGGCAGCCAACGAGGCGGTGCTCATAAAGCATAATAAGCAAGTGGCTATTGAGGTGGGGGAGGTGCTTCTGTTCCCTGGTGTTAGAGAAGAAAAGATGAACATCCACTACCAAAGTGAGCCGAATAATTGGCAAGAACAGATGTCCCTAGTTTACGCTGAAGGAACGACAGGACTTCCAGTGCGGCAAAGACCACACACAACCCTGCTGCCATATTAGTGCCTGTGGCAGTGCTAACTCCTTGCTGTTCTCAGAGATGACATGGACGTTCAAAAAGAGTTTCTCCTCCTAACTGGTGTAGCTCAGTTGGTTGGACATTGTCTTGCAAAGCAAAAGGTTGCTGGTTTGGTTCCTGGTCAGGGCGCATGCCTAGTTTGTGGGCTTGTCACTGGTTGGAGTTTGTCTTGGACAGGGCTTGTACAGGAGGCAATCCATCTATGTTTCTCTCCCTCCCTCCCCAATGCTCTCTCTCTTAAAAAAAAAAAAAAGAATTTTGCCCTGACTGGTGTGGTTCAGTGGGTTGGGAATCATCTCACAAATTGTGAGGTCACCAGTTCGATTCTTGGTCAAGGCACATGCCTGGGTTGTGGGCCAGGTCCCCGGCTGGGAATGTGTGAGAAGCAACCAGTTAATGTCACTCTCACACTTCAATGTTTCTTTCCCTCTCTTTCTTGCTCCCTTCCCCTCTCTCTGAAAATAAATAAATAAAATATTAAAAAAGAAGAGCTTCTCTTGCTGTTCTGCAATCCATAATTTTTAGTCACCCAGTCTACTACTTGCTAAATTACTGGTGATTACATTAAGAGATTCTAGTCAAAAAAGTACAAATGCCAACACTCATATAGGCATGTGTTCAACTTCAATTCAAGGAAATATAAAACTAATGCAGCCATAAAGTATCATTTTCACATACCAGATGAGATGAAGTTCAAAATATTGATAATGCTTAATGTTGGCAAGTATGGTAGAGAAAGCAAGTATTCTCAAAATAGACTGGTAATCAAAATATAAATTAGTGCAACCACAACCCTAAGGAGGGCAATTTGGCATTATGTACCCATCAAAATTTAAAATGCACATCCCCTTTCATGTAGCAATGCCATGTCTGGGACTTTATCTTAAAGAAATAATGTGAAAAATAAGTAAAATTCCATGTGCAAAGTTGTCTGCTGCAGCCAAAAGTTTAAAAACAACCTAAGCGTGTGCAGCATGAAAGATCTGCTCGACGTAGCATAGTTCGTTCAAACGCCGTTTCGTGACCGTGAGTCAGAGGCTCACTTATTCTGTCCTCTTCCAATTTAGTGTCAGTCCCCTTAAGGGGACTTTCTGGTCACTTAGCTAACCTGTCATTAAAATATAAAATTTTAGACTCTGAAATAAAACACAATTTAAATACTGAAATGGTCACGTGGAGCTATAATTACCAGAAGGAAAATACATCCACAAGATTTTTAGGTGTTATAAAAAGGTCAGCTTTCAAAAAAGGCATAGATGAAGTAACTCCATTTTTTTTTGTTAAAAATGCATTTTCGTGAGTACGTGTGTGCGTTCTTTAAAGGATAGATTGTGATCGACTTTGCTTTGGCATGATGTATGGTGCCAATAAATGGATGGTATCCAAATCTGACACCTCCGTTGTGTTTGGAGATATCCAAGTACAGTATCACGAGGGGAACAGAGATAAGTCTTGAGTAAATGATATATTCGGTTGCGCGCTGGTAAATATTTAACAACTTGCCCTCTGGTGGGGCAGGGTCAGAGTCCTATTTACCAATTTTTGTGGCAAATACTTTCAACATAACTCATTTCAAGCCACGAATGTGGTGCCACTGAATGTGAGGTTGGGAAGAGACACACAGCAGCACACCTTTACACAGTGTTTCTGTGACACACACGCCACAGGTGCAACAACCCCAAGGGTGTAGGTAATGCTAAGGTGCAGTAAACTAATTAGAAAGCAATGCGCTTTGTGCATGCATACTTTATAAGTCTGGAAGGAGCTGTCACTGATACGATAATATTGATCATGGCTGAGTGTAAATTTCATGAATCATATTTACTTCGTTCTTTAGATCTTCATATGTCAATTTACTATTTTCACAACATGTTATCTGTATAATCAGAGGAAATAATCCAAGGGTTTTTTTCTTATTTGTTAAAACCTAAAGCAGAAAAAAAAATGTCAGGGAACATTACTTTTAATACAGCTCTTACTGGAGCAAAACACTTTTCCAAATGGTGTTTGATTTCACTACAGTGTCACTAAGGACAATGGTGAGCAATGTTTGAATCAATTAAACCATGATATATCTGTTCAGTCATGCTGTAAGGGAATGAGTATTCAGGGTTTCAAAGACCTTTCAAAATATAAATATGCAACATCAGAATTCAAAGGCCTTTTGATACTCTTATAGAACCTAGGTCCTGAGACATGTAGGTGGTTTCCCAAGGTAGACACTACAAGACAGGTTATAAGGTGACTCAGCTCCTCTCCATTTATAAGTGGTCTCTATAGCTTGTGGTCAAAGTGTATATTCCTCACTTGTCATTATTTAATGAGAACAGAGGACCTCATTTTGGGAAGCAGTATTCATTTGATTGGCTAATTGCTGAAGCCCTAACTCTTTCATCTTTGTTTAGGTAATAGCAGCTTACTCTTCTCTAGAATTTTATACTTTTCACAACACTTCCACACAGATGACCTCAGCTGTACTTCATAAGAGCCCTGTGAGAGAGGTAAGGTGAAAGGGCCATTCCCAATTTACAGATAGGAAAACCTGAGGCTAGCACAGGCAAGCGGCTACCCCAAGGCTAGTGAGAGCCAGGTGTCTGGTCCGGTCACCATGTGGTCTGGAAGTCAGTTTCTTCTCTGAGGCCTCTCTGAGTCATCTGGGTGAACCTTCTCTAAAGGTCAATGTCTCCCCTTTCCTCCCTTGTCCCTTTAACCTCTTTCTTTTGTTGGTTCCTGTCTCATTTTGTACTTAAAGTTGTTACTTTCAGGTCACTCAGAGTTGCTCTTTAGTTTCTGTGTCTTTTATACCAGAATGCAAGATAGTTCCAAGCATTTTCAGGCCTGGATATAGTCTTATTCTTCTCTATTTGACCTGAGGACTAACCCGTAGAGTGCTGTTTCCTCTTGCAATTTGAAGTAATTTCTATCATCAGAGGAATGACTTCCGCGAAGGCCCTGTGTGTATTATTATAAAGCAAGAAACTGTAAACACTTTGGTGTGACACATTTCTAGGTAATCTTGGCTTTCTAAAAGGCTTAACATTGAAGTCTGAAGAGACAGGCTTACTCAGAAAACACTAATCATATATAACAGAATGGATCCCGACGAATCAGAATTCATATGTCCCCCCAAACTTTGTTTTATTAAGGGAGGAACTGGGTTCTGTGAAGAGTACAATGTCCTCAGGAAGAAATGAAAAGTGTGTCAATGAGTTATGTTCAGGTCCAGGGACAAAAGAGCTACCAACTTATACGAACCTCTGTGGCGACTCAGCTCCGATTTATGCTTGACCTTAGACAAGCCAGTCCTCAAGTGCATTAGTTCCCTCATAGTTACCATGGGAAATCATAATGCCTACCTCCCAGGGTATAGTTGAAAACTAAATTAGCTAGTGGCCTAAAGTATATTTCCAAAACTAAAAATCATTGTGCAAACACATGGAATACATTTCAGATATCTGGATAATTTTTGAAGTTTACTGCTCTTGGCGCAGGGAGTGGGGTAGTTCATTAAAAAGGGACAGAGTGTCAGACACTGCAACAGGCAGGTGGCCAGGTTTTTCCAGGCAGAACAGGGTGCATACTAATTGCTGCACCTCCACTGAGACTCTGGCCAAGCGACTCCTCTCCAGAAAACACAGTGTCCCTTTCCATATCAAAGGCTCTCTCCTCACTGGGCTCCCAGCTGCATACAGAATGAGTGGACACCCTGTTGTGTCGGGGGGGTGCTATTATGAAGGTGAATATTAACAAAATTGCTCCACAAGAGTGTGTAAACTCCAGAAGGGATAGTAGTCTCCCTAGAATTAAAAATGTCTACTTGCAAAGTACATTCTTAATGACTGTTGAATGACAAATTGTCAAAGAGCAAAAATAAGTGTATGGGAAAGACATAGGTATGTTTTGATCGGATCATTTGAGGGAGGATTAAAAAAATTAGAGGGAAGGAGACCCGGCCTTCTGGTTAGTAGTATTCAAGATAGGAGTCAAAGTTTCAACTTAAGAGAGAGAGAGAGTAATGGAATACTCATTTTCTACAGAAAATACTTTGGAAAAATGAAAATAGGGTCAGAAGGTCATTTCTGGTGACATTTGTGTAGGTCCTAAAAGCAATTGCCATTTATGGGTCAAATTTGAAAAAGTAAGGAGATGGTTAAGAAAGCCACAAAAATTTGGGTGCCTTATAGTTTCTTATAACGTTTCAGCTTTGATAGCAGAAGGGATCTACTTTTGAAGTTCCAAAAAAATGTTGTTGCTATAGGAACAGGTAAGCAGATTAGACTTGAAAGAGCAGTTTAAGAACAAAGAATTTAATAGTCAGGGCTAAAGCAACTAACCAAGAAAACATTTTAAGTAAATATCTTTAACGTTTGTTATTTACATATTAATTCCAGGAATATGAAATGCTATTATAGAATGAGAGCATCATATTTTAATTACATCATTACTGGCACACAAAAAATATGCTTACACCATTAGCAGAAAGTCCTTATTAAACAGAAGTATGCATTTCTAACTCTCTCTTGATTACATCGTAATTAAGAAATACAGCTTTAAATTGAGTGAGAGTGTAAGGAGTCATCTTTGATTTTTCTACAGCTCCCCCAATGGGAACACATCAAAGATGAAGAGAGCATGAACTACAGAAAGTTTTTTCTAACGAACCTCTATCACTACAGAGCTACAGGTAAAATTCTAGAAGTAAACAGAAAAGTGTGCAGGCTGATAATTGTTCATATTTTATATGTGTTTACCGTCCAACAGTCTTTGCGAACACAGATCTGTGAGAAGAGAAGAAGGTCAAAGACCCAGCTGCACTCTTACTGCCTGGCTCATGTTCTGCCTCTTCCTATCAGGGCATACACTGCCCTCCACCCTAGGAATTTGTGAAATGTTAGAAGTTTTGAACAGAACTTGCTTGATTGGTAAGGCTCAAAAATGCATCATAAGGTGGCATTGTGCTTCTCCCCCTTTCTGTTTCATGTTAAAAAGAAAACATTCTTGATAAAATGAAGACAATATTTCCAGTTTAGCACAGTTCTGCTGTCAGAGGCTACATTTATAGGTCAGAAAGCCTTCTCAGGCATAATTTTTTCTCACATAATGCCAAAATCAAATTGCAGAGAAGCGCGCGCGCGCGCGTGTGTGTGTGTGTGTGTGTGTGTGTGTGTGTGTGGCAGTATTGAAAGCTGGGGAATAGGAAAGGGAAGAGAGGAATGCGGCTAAAATCTTACCATCTCATTCTCTTCTCCTTCATTGAGCAAAGCATGTTGGCCCTTCTCAAAGTGGTTCCCCATGAAAAAGTGATTCCACGCCTCCTCCCTGACCTTCCCAGAGCAGATGCTCCCAGGACGAACTTGCAGAGCCACTGGCCGAGACACCAGCTGACTGAAAGAGTTAATGATTCTCCAGGTTAAAACTCCTTCTTGAGTACACACCTTCACTCAGCAAGTGCCAATAGTTAGCAAACTGAACTGACTCCTCCCATGAGTCACCCTCTGCTCAGAGGATTTTCTGCCTGCTCCTTGCTTACTGCATTCTGTCAGAGCGGCTGTCCCAGAGGAGGCTGCTCCCATGCCGATCTTTTTTGTGCCCAACTTACAGGGAAAGAACTCTTTGCCTGCCCAGTGCCTGCCAGCATAAGACATCTGACTGCAAAACCAACTGGACAACGCAGAGTTGGCAGGACCTTCTGAGGAACTGGGCAGAGTTGAGAACTCCCAGGTCACTGCTTTATTCACAGAGGCTGAGGAGCTGGGGTTGGAGTGAGGCTAACAGAGCTACAGGTGTCATTTAATTAAAGAAAGTCCCCAATCCACTGACTTTTAGGAGTGTCTGCATTCACTTTACTTACAAAAGGTACAAATTATGACTTCAAAAGGCATTTGTTATTACATTTCTTTGTGTGTGCTAAAAGCATTCCACTTAAAGTACATGTGGAATTGTTTACTTTTGTGAAAAACACGTAGAGAAAGAACAAAGGTATAATCAAACTATTTTATGCAGTCTTCTTTTATTAAAATATGGGTAGTTAAATGCTTAAGGAGGTCTAGAAATAATCAGGTGACTATGTGACAAAACTCATTTTTTAACTCATTCACACATTCAATACATATTATTTGAGCACAGAAACTACATATATAAATCGTTACATTTTCTACCTTCAGACTGATGTAGGGATTTAAACATGCAAACAAATACAATAGAGGGTGGTTAGTTATTATGAAAGCCAAAATGGTATTTGTAATCACATTTCTTTGTGTTTGCAAAAGTATCTATTTCATGTGTATATGGAATTAAGTTTACTTTTATGAAAAGGTGAAGAAAGAATAAAGATGTAATCAAACTATTTTATGCAGTCTCCTTTCATTAAAATACTGGTTGTTAAACTCTTAAGAAGGTCTAGAAATAAAATATTGTTCCAACTGCAAAGTTATTAGTCCTGTTTCATAGATGAGCAATCCTTGCAGCCCTGCACAAGCTCCCCCAGCTAGCTGGAGAGCCTGGCCTCGGGATTTGGGGTGACCACAACTCTGTATGCTTTCAACGCAGTCATGTACCGCATGCTGACCTTTCAGTTAACGACGGACCTCACACACTACCGCGGCCCCACACAAGGAATTTAAAAACCTCTATTGTCTGATGACATGTTGACATTGTGGCCATCATAGTGCCGCAGCTCCATACATTACTCACCTGTTTGGGGTGACGCCGGTGGAAATAAACCGACTGCACTGCCCATCGTAGAGAAGAATAGCACATACGAATATGTACAGTACTTACTACTTGATAATAATAACAAATGACTATATTACTGGTTCATGCATTTACTATACTTTTTTCATTATTTTATAGTGTACTCCTTAAAAGAGAAAAGTTTGCTGTAAACAGTATGCATGTTATGTTGGCAGCAGCCCCACACATCTTGTGTGTACCATGTCTCTGGTTTGCAACATTTCTCTTGTGCTCGATTTATTCTCCCCACTGTTTAGGCGCACATGACTGTGTTCCAGAAATAATGGCTAAAGTGTCCATTATTGCCTGCAATTGGGATGAAAGATTTTGCCTTTACTATTTTTTTCGCTCAGAGAAAGAAGCAGATTTTGTCATGAAGTCAACTGTTTACCCAAGCAGTTCCATAGTCAAAGCTGATGTTTTGGGTGTCCCCACTTTCCCAAGGGTGCCCAACGGGCCTGGGGTCTGCACAGGCTCACAAGATCAGAAGAAGGAGACTCAATCTGGAGGACCAGGGCTCATCAGAGTGGGGAGAGGCAGGGACTGGCAGGGAGCAAAGAGCAAAGAACAGCACAGGAAGCAGGAGACATCCGGGAGGCCTAACACACGGAAGCTAAGTTCTTGTTTTTCAGGGCTGTTCAGGAAGTTTCATGGATCCTTAATGAGGATTTGTTTCCTGCCACAAAGAGAAGCCCACAAGTTCTTTACTTGGATATATTCTGTGTAATTGTAATAAACTAGCATTACATTTCCGGCTCCTCATCTTAGGAAAGAATATTAACTTCTAACTCATGCACCACGCCAAAGAGATTGACATGTAAAGCTCCCAATGGGGGCAAGCAAGAAACTTGGGCTCAGTAAAGGTTCACAGAACTTAAAGAAATTATTCTTTAGCAAAAAAAGTTTAAAACAACATTCTCTTATTATGGCATTAAAGCATGTTTATTGTGGAAAATTAGATGAGACAGACAAGTGAATCAAGAAAAAATGAATTTCTTTACTCAGAGATAGTCACTGCTAGAATTTTGCTGTATTTTTCTTTTTTCTTTTTGTTTATGCATCCATGGATACTATTGGGCTGCATATAAAATTTGCATCTTGTTTTTCACCCAATATTTTATTACTTTTTTCATGTTATTAACCATTCTTGAAAATCTTGACATTTGACAGCTGCATAATATTCTGTCATATTGGATAGGTCCCATTTGAACTGTGCTGCGATAAATTTTTGTATGTGTATATTTGGAATATAGCCAAGACTACTCCCTCACAAACGATTTCTAAGGGTGAGAGAGTGGTGATAATAAAAGTGACTGCCTTATAGAGGGGATGGCAGGAAAACGACGTAAGTTACACAACTTATGGCAGTGTTTGATACACGCAAATGTTCCGTGAATGGTAGGCATGGTGTTATAAACACACACGTACTCTGCTTAATAAATATAAATAAATAGTCTTTCAGAAAACTCTTCATTCATAACACAAACATGTCATCAGATATTTTAATATAATCATAAATATCATGAACCACAACACAAGGCTTTATGAATGACATCTGGGTTAAGAGATGGAATCTGGCTAAAAGGAGTGAAGAAATTAGCACTAGGCTGTAAATAGTGTGGGTGAAATGGATGAGAAATATCATGGAAAGGAATGGTAAGGCAAAAGTTGCCAGCGGATCTAATGGAAGTGTGGCTAAGGCTTAGTTAGGCTGGGATAGTGCGTGTGTGCGTGCGTGCGTGCGTGCGTGTGTGTGTGAAAGAGAGAGAGAGAGAGAGACTTTGGGGACAGAGAGAAAGGGGTGCAAGGCTCTGTTGATGCCTAACATCTTCCTGGGCAGGGGGCCCCAGCAGATCAGGGGTGCCCATCCAGAAGCAATCACAGATTACTGAGGGCAGAGTACAAGCTGAGAGGGGTCATCAGTGCTACGAGGGAGGAAGCAGACCAGAAACGTGGAACGCTCAGTTGTGAAGACGGTACAAGCTGAGACTATCTGTTCTAGCATAGAGGTTAAAAAGAGCAAAGCAAAACCAAAAAAGCCTGAGGATTCAAAATTACGGCTAATCAATGAGGTAGTACATTTTGCTAAGTGCACTGGAATGTAGGGCAGTAGCAAAAACAGCATGTTAAGGGAGCAAAGTCAGTCCCATGGCCTCCTGAAAAGTGTGGTCTAAAGAACATTCGAGTTACCTGGAGAAGAAAGCACTTTGTCTTGCTACTCCCAGCACCCACCCAGGTCTGTGAGTTGAAGGCCCAGGCGCTCCACTCTATACTGCTTCCAATTCTATTAGCCCATATGATGCTGACTCTATGGCAGCCTCTGACCTCACTTCGTGGAGCACTTACCGTAACTGTGCCAAGCAGTTCTAAGCACTTTATAGTATCACAAGGATGGGGAAAATAGTATCCACCTCATGTTACAAGTGAGGAAACTGAGGCTCAGGGCAATGAACTGATTTGTTCAATACCACGTAGTGGGACAATAAGAGGCAGGGAGTGAATGTGTTTTCCATCTTCTATTCCAAAATATTTGACCGTTTAATAATTTTTAGTATGCAAGCTCCTGGCTGCCAGATGCCAGCAGAGAATGCCAACTGGGGAAGGTGCCTTATGCAGGGGCACTGTGAGGGGCAAGGGGGAAGAGGAAAGCTGGGACACCTGAAAGTGGGACGTCTAGATTGGAATCAGACCAGCCAATCCCTAAAGCTTCTTCCAATGCCAAGATGACCTGGCTCTGAATTTCTCTCATTTAAAAAGTTGAGTTGCCCACATCAGACAGTGGGGCTGGCACTCCAAAACTGCCCTCCTGAGCCCAGCACCTTCATATTAAACTGCCCCTTTCAGTGTAAAAACTTCACAGAAGTCAGAACACCCAACAATAGCAAATGCTGACCACATGCTGACTCTGTATGAAGTGCCTAGCCCCATAACAACTCTGAGAGATTTATTAGAGGTTAAAAAATCTGTACTAGACCACACTGATAGTAAGTTGCAAGGCATTCATTGCAGCCCAAGCTGTCAGACACTAAGGCTCACACTCTACTCTACTGAAGTACAGTTGAATTATAATAAAATGAACAAACATAAAGTATGAAGCATGTCAGATAGACACCTGGGGAAACATCACCACAATCAAGAGGATCGAAGCCCTTACTCTTAAACTACGAGGCAGAAGCTTCCACTTGTTAACTGTAGTTCTTCCCTTGGCTGCACCAGGTCAGTGTCAACCCTGTCCTCCTACACGAGAAGCAGTCATGTATTTGAAGATAGCCCACCCGTGCTCCTTAAATCTCCTATTCCTAACATAAGCTCCTTCATAAGTGCCTGCAAATATGTTTCACAGGACATACCTGAGTTTCTCTGATCAGCTTGCTCACCCTTCCAGAAGGATTTTTTCCCAGGCAATTGGGTGCTTGTATGATTCGCCAGTCTTCCAAAAGCCACGCAGCTTTGGTCATGAGGCCCAGGGGCTGGGACCAGGCCTGCAGGTGGCCCATAGCACGGCTCAGGAGGCAGGCCAGCCGGGGTCAGGAAGTCTCGGGATTAGGGGTCCTGTTCCGAATGCTCTAGTCCAAAGAGGCTGGTGCCCTTCAAGAAAGTGATCCATTTGCATGTGTGCTTCATGGAAGAAGGTTAAGAAAAACATTCTGATTTTTCTACTTTATATTTTTTAGAGAAGAAAAAATTCCCAAATATGGTTATCTTCAACTTCTACTACTAATTTTTCCTATGAAAATATTCTTATAATTCATCTGACACTAGGTTGAGTATATATTGTCATCTTATTTATCCTTACAATAATCCCATAATAGAATAGTAGTAACGATATTTCATTTCATTCAAATACAGGGTAAACCTTAGGGCAATTAGGTAGCTTGCCAAATTTTCCATTGCTATTAAATGGTAGCATTGTAATATAAACTTTCTGATTCTAAGGCTGGAACTGGTTTCAGTGCATCAAGCGTTTTGGGGTGAAGGGCAGAGAGAAACAGGGATCAGTGACTAAAATCCCCAAAGTCCAAAGACTCCTTTGTTCAAATGCACCTTTAAATGCATCACAGCGTACACACATTACCCATTTTCTGCTGTTACAAAAAATGGAATTATATTCTGTGTAGAATTCTGTTAATTAACTTTGTAGTTAATGTATCATGGACATCTTGCATGACAATAGATCTACCTTACACTTTTTTTTTTTTTTCAAAACAGTACCAGCACAGTATAACTGTTACTTGTGAAAAATTGCAGAGGCTTCGTTTGCACTCCCAGAGATTCTGATGTGGTCAGACTGGGTGGGGACCTGCGCATGTGCAGTAGGAAAGCTCCTGGAGTGACTGACGGGCACCAGTGGCCAAAAACCTCTGCTATTCTATGCCACCGCATGTGAGGTGAATGAGACCTAAATAAACAGCAATGACAAAACACACAACCAGCCAACAATGAGTGCCCTGGTTTCAGAGAAAGACTGAGAAGAAGGGAGAGAAGACCGGGCTCGATTTCCAGAGGGGAGAGATATACAGTAACGTGCCTGTGGCAGGCTCAGAAAGAAAGGGGTATGTTTTGTAGGGATTTGCAAAGGAAGGAGCTGCCAAGACAGTGACAGCCCCCAAATGCTTCTATGAGAACAGAGATCGGGCTGGAATCTGAGCATCTTGATCTTCAAGTTGCCTTTGTGTGGCAGCACAGTTTTTACTTTGTTAGTTCAGGTGCTCTGGCAGGGCTAGTGGAGGATGTGGAAGCTAAAACACCTCGGAGAGCAGGCTTTAATGCCACAGTAATGAGGAGGCTCTGAGGACTAGAAGCGTATAAGTTCCACTTTCCATTCTTTGTCCCATCAGAAAATAATAATTCCCATTACCCATTTGCTTAGGGCATTGAAAGACATATACTATAAACAAATAAAAGCTGTGAACTTCACTGGTTGTTCATTTTAGTCTCTTCTCCTTCCCAAAATATCATTGATTGATCCACTGAGAGCATCCCCCTCTGTAGAGCATTTTAATCCCTGATGAAAGAGAAAACTCACATAAACCATTCCCAAGTGGACATTAGGAAGGATGGTAAATAGGGAGTCCCAACAGCCAGTCTCTGTTTTCCCTATCTCTCTCTCTCCATCTCCAGCAGAGACCTGTTCTGGATTCCCATCAGGGACTCAGCCCTGTTCCTAGGTCATCCCAGGCCCACAGTGGGCATCGTGGGTTTGGATTCAGCCCAGTCTTGTTCTCCACTGCTCAACACCACGTCACACACCCTACCAGTCCGACCGGATGCTTTGCCCTGATTCTGTTAATAGGACTCCTACCTCATTCTCAAGCCTAAGGTGCCCTGGAGGTATTACTGTTCCCAGGTTCCTCTCTGGCAGCCTGCCTCCAGCCTCAGAACCTTCCTATCCCTTGCCAGACTCGTACCCAGAATTGAAACACTGCCCCAGGCCCCAAGCCTCTGATTGAGCTTGGTCACTAGAGGACAGACTCCTGGAGCCAACTTCCTGTTTCCAAGTACCACCTTCCAGGTGTTCTTCTTTGCTGGGCTCTAACTGCTCTTTCAAAACATTGCCACTTGGTTCTTCTGGCCTCCCTTCCCTTCTGCCTTGGCCAGCTGCTCGGGAGAGCCATGAGGAAGATTGCCATAAGCTCCAACTACCTGCTAGATCGGACTTCCTCTGTCAGCACCTGCAGTTTCCTCTGTTCCTCAAGTGGAGATTTCTACCTCAGTGGGTGTGTCCAATGCCACATCCCAAGCCCTTTCTAGCTTGCCTTGCAATTATGTGATATGGCCATGGCTTCACAGAATTGGTGTGTTTGGGAACATCCTTTAAATCTAACTTCCCAAATGAAATCTTCTTTTAAATGTTCTAGAACAAATACTTCAAAGAATTGTTTTCTGACCCTTTTACAAAAGGTGGGGAGCAATATACTGCTGTGTGAAGTGTATTGTCTAAGACTTGAGCTTTGGGGTTGAGTCCCACCTCTTACAGATTGTAATCTTGGAATAGTCATTTACAGTCTTCTGGAACTTATTCTTCACGTGAGAAACAATGAGGATAATTTAGTCATTTCAAAAACCCAGTCTGGTTGTAGCAGCCTGTGGTATTTCTTAATAGTTACAACTGAATATGTATTATTTTGTACAGTTAAATATTCAGGTTAAGAGTTCTCAACATTTAATACACTGGCATTAGGTTTCTGCCTGGGCATTTGCTCTTTTTTATTGTTGTTTTTGTATTTATGGATTGTCTTTAATGACCTGGAATTGTTACAGTGACAACTAATTTATGCTTCACAGAAGGGGAGCTGCCTTATCTTTAGAGAGAAGCTTTCTCTTTTTTACCTTTGGAAGTAAAAGCAAGGGGTTTTTTCTGAATGTGGATCTATGGGCCACCCCAAGCCACCTGAAGAGAGGTCACAGCCCAGTGCCAAACCTGGTCACTGAGAGCAAAGCCTCTAAGAAACAGAGATAGCCATTAGCCAGCTCTTTTCTTTGGTAATTAGTGGGGAGACTCTGTGTCTTTGTATCAGACCCTTTAATCTAAGAGTGGCTAAGTGATTTTACAAACACCAATTAATTCAATTAAACTTCATATCACCACCTTGAGGCAGGCAATTCCTCTTTGGAGTACCACATCTTTGCGTGCCCCAGTATCCTGCACAGATCAGGCACTTGTGCAGATGGGCATAATTAATAATAACAATAAAACCTGGAGGTCAGATAAGGTGGTGTAAGTCAAGATCTCGAGCATTTTACAAAGATAGGATTTGGTTAATGAGGACTGAAGAGGAAGCTTGAGAGAGTTTATTGCCAGTGATGACAATGCACTTATTTTAGATTCCACTCCATGTAACCTTTGAACAGTTCTTCGTGACCCCTTTGTGACTCAGTTACTAAGCGCTCAAGTTACTTCACAGAGATGTTGCAAGAAATAATGTCTGTAATATGCTCTGGGGTTCTCAGATGAAACTAGAAATTAATCCATGATGAAACATTATTACCACTGTCTTTCACACCATCTAAATGGGTTAGGCAAGAGCAGTAGCAGCATCCTCAAAGTACTGGCAGAAGCCAGTCTGTGTATTTAACATTTATTTGCATTTGACTTCTATTATCTGGGCCCAGAGAGACTGAGCACTGCTCCGAGCAGCAGACGCGCTCCTGGGATAAATGAAAGCAAGCTGAAACACCAGATCAGCAAAGGAATAGCGAATTCTTTATTTTCTTCCTTTTCCATTCTTATTTGCGATGGAGTGTTTAAAAGGAAATGAGCACAGAGAACCGGGAAAGGGCTGAAGCAGCTTTCCCTCTCAGGCACTCCTCTGAAGTCCAGCATCAGCCCGTGTGTATAATTCATGGTCTCAGAACGAGCTCGGGTGCACGTCCTCCTCTGTGCCCTTGCTCACAGCCTCCTTTGTCAACGTTTTCCCTCTCTGTCTCCATTCACCCAGGCAGCAGAGACTTCCCTATCTGCATGGAACCTTTCTGTCTTAACTCCTCGCCTGAACTCTCTCTGCCACGTCTTTGTGATTAGAACAGGTATTGGATATTAGCACATGCTCTGTTCGGCATTGGTTTTAACTCTCGACTCTTGCAGGGCTTCTCTCATTAATCTCTGTTCTTCATCTAGTATAGGTCATGGCATGCTGAAGTTAATTAAATAGCTGTTAAATAGATGAACAAATGGGGTCGGTCAGCACACTGTCAAGATTCGAATCCAGATCATACCAAACTCACATCTGCCATTCTCACCCCACCATAGCACACCTCCGGAGGCATATGCTGTGCAGAATAGAAATATCAAATGGGCAGCGTTAAGGGAGAGCCTGATTAAAGAATAAATCTGTAACCCCTTTGGGTAAGTACCAAAGAGGGTGATCGCTGGACCATGTGGTAAGATGTTAAATTTTGGGAGAAATTGTCAAGCTGCCACTCAAAGTGCCTGCACACTGTGCTTTCCCACCAGCAATGAATGAGAGTTCCTGTTGCTCCACATCTTTGCCACATTTGGTGTTGTCGCTGTTTTGGATTTAGGCCATTTTAATAGGTGTGTAGAGGTATCTCATTGTTATTTTAATTTGCAATTCCTTAATGACATAATCAAATGAGTTGAAAATATGTCCACACAAGCACCTGCACATGAATATTTATAGCATCTTTATTTGCAATCGCCAAAACTTGGAAGCAACCAAGATGTCCTTAATGTAAGTGAATGGTTAAATAAACTCTGGTACATTGAGACAGTGGAAGATTATTCAGCTCTGAAAAGAAATGAGCTATTAAGCCATGAAAAGACATAGGGGAAACTTAAATACATACAGGGTGTGGCAGAAGTAACACCTGCCTGAGTGTGGTAGGTAGGGTTAGGGTCTCACATAAGATGGACAGCAATTTGAATATTTCACTTAAAATGTCACAGGGTGTGCTTGAGTGTGATATTGTTATTTTACAGAATTACATGCTTATGATTTTGTAATAAAAGATTTAGTAAAAAAGGGGGGGGTCATTATTTGTGCCAGACCCTGTATTCTTAAGTGAAAGAAGTAACCATTCTGAAAAGGTAACAATTATAGATTCCAGCTATCTGACAATCTGGAAAATCAAACCCATGGAGACAGAGAAACAATGAGTGGGTACCAGGGCTTAGGTGGGGATGGATTAAGGGGATCAGAGAGAATTTTTAGGGCAGTGAAACTTCTCTGTATGATACTATAATGGTGGATACATGTCATTATACATAAATCAAAACCCATAGTGTGTACAACACCAGGAGTGGACCCTGATGTCAGCTGTGGACTTTGGGTGAAAATTGCCTGTGAATGTAGGTTTATCGATTGCAGCAAGTGTACCATTCTGATCGAGAGTGCTGGTGATGGGGGAGGATGGGTGAGTGCATTCTTTACATTCCTAGGGACCCATTTTGCTGTGCAGCTTTAGCTTAAATGTTGTTATGGTATAGCCACATTTGCTTAATGAGACAAGTTTGTGTGTATTTTTCCCTGTAACTTTTCAAAAAGATTTTATTTATTTTTCTAGAGAGAGGGAGGAGAAAGAGAGAGAGAAACTCTAATGTGGGAGACAAACATCGATGGGTGGCCTCGCATACGTGCCCAGACCCAGGACCAAACCCACAACCCAGGTGTGTGCCCCGACGGGGCACCTGCGCCTTCAGGGATGGTGGCCAACCAACTGAGCCACATACCGGTCAGCGCTCCTGTAACTCTTGAACAATTACACACTCATCTCAAGCCCAGAATGGTGCATGAATTGCCAAGTGTACTCAGGAACCCAGCCAGAGGGGAACAGTGTAAGTATTGTCAACTTTAAACAGTAGAATAAAACATGTCTCTCACACCTGCGCCTGGGCACTGCCGTAGCTTTCTTTATCGCTTCTCCACCTCCATCTGTTGAGATAAAATTGGAAATTTTCTTGTTTTATTTTTTCTCTTCCAAATATTTACATGACTTCCTGCTAGAGATCTAATATGTCTACTTACCTATTTTTTAGCTATAATTTTTATTGATATATAATTCACATTTATAAGATTCTCCCTTTCAGAAGGATACAATTCAGTGAATTTGAGTGTATTTATAAACCTATGTAGTCATAGCATGAACTCTCGCATATTTTCATCTGCCTAAAAAGAAATCCCACACTCTGTGTATTTATATCTTGTGATAAAATGTTAATTTCATTTTTTAAAATTTATTTGGTTAAATTGTGCTAATAATTTTTGGAAATTTAAAGAACTACAGATATATATTTTGTAATAATTACTACCATAGTTACTCTTTTGTGCTTATCTTACTTAAATTTTACCACTTGCTCATGATTTTACACACATACACACTTTGGTCTTGGCCTTGCCCAGGTTACCAGTGTCGGGCTGGAGACGGCAGAACCAACAGTTATACACAGTTTGAAGCAAAGCAAGGGGACGCAATGAAGGCAAAAATAATCTCCTTTATTGAAAATACTCTTTTCTAGGCACTATTCCTCACATAACGGTTTAGGGAAGTGAGTTCAGTTACCATCATTTTTATTTTACATGTGAGTTATGGAGGCTTATGGGGTTTATGAAACCTACTATCCCAAGGTGGTATAACTAGTAAAAGTCCAAATTTGACCCCAGGCTTTCCACATTCAGAGCCCAGGCCTTGAACCACCGTGCTCTACTGCTTCCTATTAAAGTGAGTATTTAGTTTAATTATACCAGCAGTGCTCCATCGGATCGGCGCTGTACAGTGTGCTTCCGCCAGTCCTCCTTCCATTCCTCCGATCACCGGACGGGAAGGTTGCCTGAGCGCACAGCTCAGCCAGCACAGACGAGCAGCTGGCATCCAGCTTTTCTCCCACAGCCAACGTGGATGTGTGCTCCTCTGCAGCACACTGGGCCTTCTGACAGTTAGCTGAGACCTCTGTTCCAGCCCTCATAACGCTAACCGCCTCTACCATACGTGTTTGCTTGCTTGAATCCCTACAGCAGTCTGGGGTAGCCAATAGGACTGGGCTCACATGGGTAGTCCCTGTGCTCAAGTGATGTGTTTTGAATGAATGTGTGAATAACTCAAAATATAACTATCCAAGAGTCCACACTGATACAAATACAGGACAGAATAAATAAATGAATCTTGCCACACAGGCACCTGAATATTTATTTCTAGATCTCCTTAAGCATTTATCCACCAATGTTTCAGTGAAAAAAGCCTACGTAAAATAATGTTATTATACCTCCTGTACATGTATACCTACTACACATATTTTTCATAAAAGTAAACTTAATTTCACATATACATAAGTAGAATGATTTTTGCATACACAACAAAAATGAGATGACAAATATCTTTTGAAGAGGATTGGTCATAATTTGTAGCTTTTGTAAGCAAAGAGAATGAGGATACTATTAAAATCTGATGGATTAGGATTTTCATTAATAAAATAAAATCTTCAGCCTGAGGCCAGTCAGGCTCTGCAATCTGGGGGAGCTGTGCAAGGCTGCAAAGGTTGCTGGACTGTAAAACAAGCTGACAGCTCTTCGGGCTGCTGGAGGAACAGAGGGGTGCACGGCGCGAACACCGTGAACCTGAGCCTGGCACCCGCCTCTCCATTTCTGACACCATTCTCCTCGGGAAAGCATGGCTGGTGACAGGGCCTGGGCACCAAATGGACAAGACTAGCCTGGAGCCTCATTTAGTGCCAGAAAGTAAGAAAGTGATTAAAAAAAAATAACAAAATGGGGAGGAGGGTGGTAAATAAAAAGGCACTTCAGCAACTGAACAAGCTCCCAATGACCAAAGCTAAAAGAATTTGATGACAAGCTTTAAAAATTGGATTTGGATTATAACCCAAAGTATAAAGTAACTATCCATGAGCCCACACTGATATAAATAAAGGATAGAGTAAATGAATAAATGTGGAAGAAGAGAAAAATCTCCCACGCAGAGGAATCCAAATAATGTATGTACGCACTGCCCCCTCCAGGAGGGCCCCCTGCTCCCCACACTGTAAATGTGAGCTGCTTGTAGTGACTTCCGCCAAGGAACACAGTATGGGAAGGAGGTAAAACACTTTGCAGTACACCTGACAGATACTATCTTCAGCCTGGCGATCAAGGTCAACATCAACGATAATAGGTCATATTGCTAGCATTGTACCCTTAACGGTATGAGATGAAACTGGCATTTTACCTCCCCAAATTATGAGTTTCCTCCCCAAAACTCATAATTCCAGTCTGATCATGAGAAAAACACCATACAAATCTCAACAGAGGAACATCCTACAAAACACCTGACCAGTCCTCGTCAAAACTGTCAAGGTCGTTAAAATTAGGAGAGTCTGAGAAGACGTCCCAGCAGAGAAGCAGAAGGAGACATGACAGCTAAATGTGACGTGGCATTCTGGAACAAATGAGAATATTCCCTTCAAACTGAGAATATCTGAGTAAATTACAGACTTTAATAGTAATCTATCAATATTGGTTCATTAGCTGTGACAAATGCACCATGCTAATGCAAGATGCTAACAGTAGGGGAAACTGGGTGTGGGGCATATGGGAACTCTCTGAACTATTTTCGCAGTTTTTCTGTAAATCTAAAACTTTTCTAAAATAAAAAGTTCATGCTTTCCAAAGCAGTAGGAAGGCCGTGCGTCTGTTACAGAGATTGGGACGTGCCTGCTTCAAATCTGTATCTTCCCCACGTTTGTTTATCATGTTGCTGAGAGGACTGAAGCCACCCTGACACACCATCAGGATTTAGATCCGGACTGACACGTGAACTGGCCTGGCCTTCACAGAGCCAGCCAGCCTTGGTTTTGTGAGATAACTCTGCCCCCTGTTGGCATAGCATTTAATCTACATTTGGTGGCAAAGGACAGCCTTCATGCTCCAGTCACTTTCCATGTTTCAAAGTCCGGACAAGAATGAAGATGCAATCCACTTGGAGCCTCTGGTCTGCTGGCACCAGATCCCACGCTGTTCACATATGCAGCACTCTACGCTCCTGAGAGTTCCCTGACAAAAGATGCATCCATGTGAGGGAACTGGCTCATGGAGATGTAAATGGCATGACTTACTTAACTGCAAGAAAACAGTGTATAATACCTATAACATATGAAATATGTGTTATTTGACTGTGTTATCATTAAGATTTCTGAGCACCAGTAGGTTATTAGTAGTTAAGTTTGGGGAAAGCCAAAGTTATACATGGATTTTTGAATGAGCAGGAGCTTGGCACCATTAACTTATGTTATTCAAGGTCAACTGTACATACATACACACATGAACAATGATGCATATTTCTTAGGTCACTGTGTGCAGAAAATGTAATGTTATATTTTTATATTTCAGCTTGATTGTTTTAACCCCTCATTTTCCCTAATCGTAGAAAATGAATCTAGTCAACTATGAAGTAGCTTAGTCACCTCAGGGTATTCCCAAGTACTTTCTGTTTAATCAGTTAAGAAAGGATTTTCCCCTTCCTTCTTTCTTCAATTGGATTGGAAGCTATGTTCAGTGGATTTGGGCATCACAGAGTGAGAAGAAGCTGGCCTCTCCCTACTCTCTGTCCTTCATTGGCAAAGCTTGAGCCATCACTCGTATTTACGTCTAGTCATTTGCATTTACTCTGCTTTCCTCCTCTGAGACATCTGTGGCTCCACCATTGGTTCTGTTTCAACCTCCTCTCAGTCCTTCTCCACCACCTTTGGGGCACATAAAACTCTATGGTGTTTTCCTTATCCACCGCCTTTGGGGCACACAAAACTCTAGGGCACTTTCCCAAGCCTCCTGGGCTACAGGAAATATGGGGTGTGGTTTCAGCTAGACTTGCCCTGCCTTACCTATTTCTTCTCCACTACTACCGTGACATGATAGCACAAGAAACTTCTCTGTCAACATTGCTACCCCCTATTTCCCCAGGGATCAAGATATAGTTCTCTGCTTGAGGTCCCACCCCACTCTGGGACTTTTATTGTTGCACAAAGTGTGGGAATGTCTCTGAGACCTATGCCAGCATTGAACCTAATCATATCAAATCTCTTTCCTCAGCAGTAAAATTGTTATCAAATCCATGATAGGACAACTGGACCTTACATTATTCATTCTGACAAAGTCTATTATTTATAAAATAAAATTTAAGCCCTGGCTGGTGTAGCTCGGTGGATGGAGCACATGCCTGTGAGTCAAAGGGTTGCCGGATTAATTCCCAGTCAGGGCACATGCCTGGCTTGCAGGCCAGGTCCCCAGTAGGGGGTGCATAAGAGGCAACCACATATTGAAGTTTCTCTCCCTCTCTTTCTCCTTCCCTTCTTCTCTCTCTAAAAATAAATAAATAAGTCTTTAAAAAATAATATTTAGTTTGTTCATTAAATTCCACATATGAGTGAAATCATGTAGTACTTGTCATTTTCTGACTGGCTTATTTCACTTAGCATAATGTTCTCCAGGTCCATTTATGCTGTTGCAAAAGGTAAGACTTTCTTCTTTTTTATGGACATGTAGTATTCTATCGTATAAATGTCCCGTAGTTGTTTTATCCACTCATCTGCTGATGGACACTTGGGCTGCTTTAATATCTTGGTGATTGTAAATAACACTGCAATGAACAGAGGGGTGTTTATGTTCTTTCTGATTAGTGTTTTGGATTCCTTCAGATATATTCCCAGAAATGGGATCATTCAGTCAAAAGTCAGATCCATTTTTAACTTTTTGCAGTACTTCCACACTGTTTTCCACAGTGGCTGCACCAATCAGCATTTCCACAAACAGTCCTCGAGGGTTCCCCTTTCCTCCACATCCTTGTCAGCACCTGTTGTTTGTTGATTTATTGATAATAGCCATTCAGACAAGTGTGAGATGATATCTCATTGTGGCTTTAATTTGCATTTCTCTGATTAGTGACATTGAGCATCTTTTCATTTGTCTATTGTCTATCTGTATGTCCTCTTTGGAGAAGTGTGTATTCAGGTTCTTTGCCCATGTTTTTAATTGGGTTATTTGTTTTTTGGTGTTGAGTTTTATAATTTTTTTATAAATTTTGGATATTAATCCCTTTCAGATGTATTGGTGAATATGTTCTCCCATTCTGTGGGTTGTCCTTTTTACTTTGTTGATGCAAACTGAACTAACAAGTAAAATAGACAGACTCATAGATAGAGAGAAGGGTGACAGCTATTGTGGGGGACGTTAGGAAGTGGAGGACTGAGGAAAAAGGACTGATGGACATGGACAACAGTGTGGTGATTGCAGTGGGGAGGTGAGTATAAGGGGGCTAAATGGAAATGGAAACAATACAATAAAAAAGACAAAAAATAAAAAATAAAATGAAATGTAGCTTTTGCACAGAAAAGTCAGATTTGAGACTCAGAAATCCAGTAATGTCTCACGTCTCTTCTGAAAATTTCTATTCTATTTAGAAAACATAAGTGCTGATAATTCTCTCATTTCTTTCTCTTTGCACTCCAGCTGTAACCTTGTCCTGAGTGCAAGGCTTGATGGTGAATGAACGATCAGAGGACCAATGAGAGTAGAAAGGACTATATGCCTATGTGTATATACAAATGCACAAATACAGGTAATGCATATAAACATGCATATTTTTATAAAGAGTAGAGAAATCAACAAAGGTTTAAGTGGTTACACATGCATTTTTTCTTTTGTATAATTTTCTATATTTTGTAAATTTCTAGAAGGAACATGTTCTATATCATCAGAAAAAGAAAATTACAGATGTGTATATGCATGTATATACACATACACATATACACTATGTGCATATATATAGACACACATACATATAGTCAGAGACAATATACATGTGGGTGGAGATGATTGGAGTCAGGCTATATATATATGTGTATATGTGTGTGTGTATATATATAGTCTGTATATGTGTTTATGTGTGTGTGTGTGTAGTCTGTGTATATACATATTCTATGCATATATATATAATCTCTGACTCTCCACATCAGCACCCACAGTGAAGAAAGGAGAATAGGGGACCCAACCTTTGTGCTGGCCACACCCGAAGCTGTCTTCTCCTCAGTCTTGGTGTTACTGGATCTTTAACCTCAGTGACCCTTTCTTCCTGAAACACAGTCATCTTCTGCTCCTCACTCTTACACTAGTAAGACTGTCTTTCTGTCAGATGCATTTTATCTTTTCTTATATTATTTTTACATGAAACATGATAAGTTTTAAAATTTATATAATGAAAACTTTCAAACACATGTAAAGTGAACAGAGAGGTATAGTGAACCCCCACGTACCTACCACCCAGCTTCCACAATTATCAGATTCCGGCATTCTGGTTTCATTCAGTCTCCACCTACTTTGACCCTCCCACTCATTGTTTTCTATAGATTTATGTAAATCTATATTTATCTGAAATTTGAAATGCATAAATCTTGGTTGTACATTTTGACAAAAGGTAACTCAGATTCATGTAACTCAGATTCTTATCATAAACATTTTCACTTCCCTAGAAAGTTCTCCAAAGTTCCATCCCCACTCCCAGCACTCATTTTCTCTGTTCTAGAACGCCACATAAACAGAATCAGGTGGAAGGCCCTCTTTTGAGTTCAGCATGTCTGTTAGACTGCTTCACGAGGTTACATGCATTAGCAGTTCATTCCTGTTTGTTGTATTACCTTGTATAAATTTACTTATCTGTGTTCTTGTTAAAGAACATATTTGGTTTGGATTATTGTAAAACTGCTATGAGCATTTTCATACAAGTCTTTTTAAAAACATGTTTTTATTTCTCAGATAAATTCCTAAGAGTGGACTTGCTGGACCAAAGAGGAAGTGTATGTTTGTTTAATTTTGTAAGAAATGCCAAATACTTTTTAGTGCTTGTACTATTTTACACCCCTCCCCCACCCCAGCGGTGTCTGAGAGCTCTGGTTGCCCCACACCCTACCAAACTTGGTATTGTCAGTTTTTTGGTTTTTTTTTTTTCAGTTTTAGCAGTTTTAGTGGAGATACAGTGGTACCTCACCATGGTTTTAATACATATTTCCCCAATGACTAATAACATTGACATTTTGTTTACCTGTTCTTTGGCTATACATACATACCTACATATATAAATATATCTTTGTACAGTGTTGGAATTTTTGTTAATTTTTAATTGGGTTGTGTCAGTCTATTTGGGCTGCTATAGCAAAATATCATAAACTGAGTAGCTTATAAGGGAAGGAAATGTATTTCTGACAGTTCTGGAGGCTGGAAAACCCAAGATCAAGGTGCCAGCATGGTCTCATTCTGGTTTGGGGAGAAGTGAGCAAGGAGAGAGGACTAAGACCAAATATATACTTCTCATACAAATCACAGTATTACACAGCACTTCACAAGGGTGCATCGACTTAAAATACTTTCCTGGGTCAGGCATGTAAGATGAATAATGCCCACGTGTTTGTTGAATAATACCATCTTAAACTGTATTCTTTCCACACCACATAATTTATTTGCATAGTCGTGTTCTTAATTTCTGGGGGGAAAAAACACACCAAAAGCTCTTTTTTGTTGTTTTGGAAACATCTGACCCTCTTGGTCTTTCATTTTTTTCACTTTTGATATAAAATAGTAGTGGTTCCCTTTCCTCTGATTTTACTAAAGACTTGAGGAGGAAATGTGAACTCCTAGAGAAGACATGTGCGTCAGAGGGACAGAACTACCCCCTGGCTCCTTGTTTTACCTGTCTTTTTCTTTTTCTTCTTTTTTTGCATGTAGGCTTGATGGTGTCAGACCTGATATTTTAAGAAAGCCAGGATTTTTCTGTTGTAAAAGTCCTTGGTTTTTAAATGTTGACAGCAGATCCAATATTATTTTTAATATTCTGAGTAGGCCAACACAAGCCAAACAAAATGGGTCTGCAGGCTGAACTTGGATCAGTGGTGGCAGTTTGAATATAACTGGTGCCCCTTTTCCTCATCTGATACTATATATTAGAGATTACTCCTTATTAGGACAAAGAGATCTAACTCACAGGCTCTTTGGCTAGTGAGAGTGTAATTTACTTAATTAGCTCTTATCTATGGACATTTATGTTGTTGAATTAGTTAAACAAAGGGACCATTAGACTGAGATGGTTCTAATGTCTTGTCAGCCTACTAAGCAAACCAGAATCTAAGCCTTTAAGTGCTTTAAGGTTAATAAATCAAAATCTGAGGCAACCAATACAATCAACCAACGAGGCTTTCCCATATAAGGCAATCACTTAAGCTATAGCTGATCAAATAATTTTCTTGCTTTACGGCTTCGCCCCTGTAGAAATTTGCCCCCTAGCTCCTGTTGGTGCAGCCCTCCTAACCACTTCCAATTTGGCACTGTCTGACTCAACTTTTGATCAAGTGAACTCTTAAAATTTTTAATTTGCCTCAGTTCATCTTTTAACTACGTTGATTCAAATCTTTTGCTATTTCATGCAGTGAAGAAATAAACATCATCATGCATATGCTTTTGCACATACATGGGAGTGTTTGAGTAGGATAGATGCCTAGAAGTATAGTTGCAAAGCAAGGGCTGTGTAAAATGTAGATAACCCATTTATGAATGGGGTTGCTGTTACTTGGTTTTTTTCTTTTTTCCCCCCTAAAACAAGTAAAAAAAAAAACAGTAACAAAGAAACTTTTGTGCAACTTTACAATCCTGGGTAGAGCTACAGTTTGCACAAGTCATGATAGCAAGTTCGTATCTGGACCTACCATTAAAACAGTCACCACAGTAAATATCATAAAGAAAATTCCCAGAGTCTCGTGTTTGGGAAATTCGCTACTAGAAGCTGGGTCTGTACTTGGTGTTGTTGTGAATAGATGGATACTAACTTAGGATTCTGAGCTGAAAAGGAATTGTTTTATGCTTTGTTTGTGTGGGGGAGGGAGCCAGTGCCCTTCAAGTGAAATGGGGGACACTGGACTAATTGCCTTTATTGCCTTTCATGGGACTCATTCCTTTTATGGGCAGCAGTTTCCTCATGAAACATAAAATGATTAAGAGTCGCAAGCTTATTCCAAACCCATAGCTGGCCTGATTGATCTGAGCCCCTTTCACACATGACCTTGGGATAGTCCGTGACTTCTCCTCCTGCTTCCCTGACGTTGTTCTAAGGATGTGAAAGTGCTTTGTAACCAAAGACGCTGAATTAAGAAGCGGGGCAAAGGAGCAACCATTGGTCTTTATTACTCTATCACTGTCCTCATTTTCTACTCTCTGGGATCCTTCATGCTCCCTCAATACCTAATTTTCTTGAATAGGTACCACCCAGTGAGATTTTATAAATTAGGATTCCCAGCCCCTAGCTTTATCAGTGCGACCCTGCCCAACTCTCGACCTCTCCCCTCCTCACGCCTTTAACCTGCGAGGCTCAGAATTTCGACTGGGAAACGAAGAGGGCGGGGCGGGTTGGGGAAGGAAAATAGACTCGTCAAGGCTCTGAGCGCATGCGCCAGTCCCCCTCGGCCCTTTTGTGCTGCTCCCCTGGAAAGGGTGAGGTGGCTGTTTGCTTGACGGACCGAGTACGGGTGCCGGGCGGGCTCTCGCGGAAGTCCATGCGCCATTGGGAGATTTGCAGCGGCTTCCCTGTGTCCTTGTTGCCCAGGGACTTTTCCTGGGTCATTCCTAGAGCAGGAGCCGGACTGGGACTGACCCCGGGCTCCTGCGTGGCCGTCTCAGCGCCTGTGTGACCTCCTCGCTGGAGAGGAGAGATGTGGCGTCTACGCCGGGCCGCCGTGGCCTGGTAAGTGCAGGCTCCGACCTGTCCCCGTTATTTCTAGGGCTCCGGAAAACGAGTTTGCCCCATCACTACTGACAGAATGTGCAAATAACTCATAATACAGACGGAGGGCGGCTGGAGGATTCTGGGATATTTTTGAGGACCCGCAGTGACAGGAGCCCTGACTGGGCTTACCTGAGGTGCCAGCTCCAGTGCCGGCCTTGTCCTTGTCCCCATGCCACTCGAAGATTCTGGGCGCCTTTCCGTCTTGGCCTGCCTATTGTCCCTGCCCTTTTACCCTTCTGACCTTACTATTATCTCTGTCTCCGGTTGCTTCTTGTTTTTGCCCTCTCCCTCCCAGGTCTATCCTTGTGTCATCCTTTCCGCGTCTCTTTTAACTCTTCGATCTCCACGCCAGGCGTACATTGCTCCTGCAGGTATTTTTGCTCTTCTCCCGGGGTGAGGGAGACCCTGCCTCTTTTCCCTAGTCCGCTGAGTGAACCGGGATTTTGGAGTCAGATCTGGAGCAGTGATGCGTACGGTGTCAGAGATGGTGATCAGAGATACCTTCTTAGTATCAGCTTCCCCCCCACCCCCACCCCCGGAGTCTGGGGAAGGAGACTTGGTTTTGGATGCGCTGTAGTAAATGTGGCACCACCTTTTTAATCACACTGTTACTGTTGTCCGGGCCTGTTTAATCCTAAGTAGGAAATCTTAGAAGTCTTTTCATTCCTATGAGTTACTATATGCATTTTAATGAGATTAAAGTGACTTTACATGTAGTTGTATTTTAATATCCTTAGGCACCTTCAGAGTTAACTCATTTCAGGCATTTGATAATAAGCAATTCACACCAAGCAAGGCTGAAAAAAACTTGGTTTTCCTGAATTAAACTCTTGAATTTTTTTCCAGAATGTTTTAAATGGTAAAGGTAATTTATAGTATTTATAAGGAATAGAATCCATTTATTTCATGAAGCTTAACTTGAGTTTAAATTCAGAACTGGATGGCATACAATAGTTATCGTTTTTGTCAACTAGAACCATTAAATTATTCCTAATCATGAAACTTTAATTTCTAAGTACATCCACAGCCCTCAGTATTAAAGTTATTTACAACTTCTTTATTTCTACTCAGTATTTACTGGGGAAACATATCTAACTTTTTTAAAATAAAAAGAGAAAAGACTTTGCAGAAAAATAGCATACTTTGTTCCAGCAATTATGTAGGAAAAACTTTAAACCTGAATTTATAAACAAACTGATAAATGACATATTTGTTTATTCAATTGGATGCTGTTGGGCTAAATTGTTTCTAAAGTAACTATGGAGTCCATAGAGTTGTAGTTTTAAAATGTCACCTTATGTGGGTAGCACAGTTTAATTCCCTGCAGAAAGAGAGATGCAGAAAGTCAAAACCCCCAAACTCAGGAATTTTTCCTTTGCTGTAGTTCTCTGCATGTTATAAAGAAGTACATTTAATTTCCTGTTTTTTAGCAGATGGGATGATAAACATTTTTTCGACATATATATCTAAATGCATGCTGATAGACATGTAAGAAGACCAACGGCCAACATTTATTTAGGTGCAATAAATATTTATATAAAATTGTTGAAAAAGATATTAGGGAATGATGTACAGGTTAAAAGAGATGGTAGGGGAGAGAGAATAGATCATTTCAGGAGGGAAACCTTTTGTTGGTTAATGTTTGATTTTTAGTTTGGCTCATAGAAGTCTGTTCAAAATCCTTTCCCTTCAGGACTGTGAAGGTGTTGCTAGCATCATTTGTTACTAATCATTTACTACATCATTTTTTTCTAGCATCATTTGTTACTAATACAAACTCTCAGGCCAATCTGATTTTTGTACTTGAAGTTATCCTGTTTTTCCCTTCATGGAAGCTTTTAGGATCTTGGCCTTATCTTAAAATGCTCAAGGCTTTGTCCAGGTATGGGTCTTACCCCTTTGCCACTCTCTACCCCCTCCCACCCCCACTCATCTGGCCTAGCACTCAGTGGGCCTTTCTGTTAAAAAGATTCTTCATTCTGGGAAATTTTTCTTCTCTTAGTTTTTCCCTTTTATTTTTCCTGTTTTTTTTTCCTTTTTAGACAGCTATTATATGAATATTGTTTTACTTAGATTGATCCTGTAGTCCATGATTTCCAAAATATGATCTGCACCCACTGTCTGTCAAAGAAGTGTGCGTGTGCCACAACATGTGTATGTGCACACCTGTAAAAATTATGCAGGTGCCTCTGTGCTGAGTACTTTATTTACATTGTAAGTCTACCCTAGTGTAATCTTAAAGGACAGTATACAACAAAACAAACAAAAACTCTATCTAGAAGCTTTGCTGTTTTCCTCCTGAATCCCAGTGGATCATTTTGTGAATCCTGTGGGTGCGTTCCACACATGCTGCATTTTGGATACCACTTTCATGAGTCACTTAGCTTTTCTCTCATGGCTTTTACTTTTTTAAATATATACTTTAAGTTCTGGTGAATTGTCTGGTATTGCTAATAGATAGATATCTCACTACAGCTTTAATTTCCATGAACTCCTATTTAACATTTATTAGTTAAGTCTTCAGAGATTGTAATTCTGTAAATTTTGTATTGTTCTCCAGTTGCTATTTTTAATAACAACCTGCTTCTATTTTATATCTACAATATCTCAAGGAAGCCATCTGAGAATATTAATTAGAATTTGGTACCTTCACTCTTCTCAAGATTAATAATGCTGTTTATCTTGGTTCTTATCTTAAGAGCTGCTGGTTTTCTGCAGGAACCTATTTATCTAATTATATTTAAACATGACGGATTAATAATGATTGATACAGGTACCTGTGTGGGTGACCCCTGAATGAAAAGGTTGATTTAGCAAACTCTTTTAGGTGTGTGATGTGTCAGCTAGCAGGCTTCATTTTAGAGTTTTTAGGGAGTGGGCAGGCTATCGGATCTCGTTGTAAATGCCAGTATTGTTGGGGCCTACCCTGGGAAGAATCCCTTCTCCCTCCCCCACCCCATTCCCACACGTACTGGGGAGCCTTAGTTCTTCCCTGTCAGATTGCTGAGCCTAGGGGTAAGCATTGCTGTTAACACCCAACTACACTGGAGTAGAGTGGAGGGTGACCAAACCACCTTTCCCCAGCTGGTGCTTTGGTGAATCTCAGTTTCTTCTCCTTATTTCATTCTTTTACCTGTAATTCAAGAGGACCCTATTGAGAAAAATAGTCTGTCTTGTGTGAGCATTGATCTTTTAGATCATTATGAATTGGAAACTCTAGAAGTAATTCTTGAGGATGCCTTAAGTACTAGGATTTTGTTTTGCATCAATTATCTCTTCCAGGAGACTAACTGAAGGACGTTTTACATGTAGGTCCTGACTTGAGTACCATATACTCTGTCGTTGTCCCCACCCAGCTATTGTGGAACATGGGAGTTTTAGGGGCTTGGGAATAAATGCTGAAGAAAGTACAGCAAGCTGTTGAATAAAGTCATTGCATTCAATGTTGTTGCATGATAACATTGATGAGGTGCCGTGGGAACTTCACTCTTGTTCGCATCTATTAGCTTACGGTAAAATTGGTTTCATTATACAAATTTTAGCTTCAGGTTGCAGAACTAGAACCTACTAATGACATTAGATGAGGACTTACTGTAATGAAAACCAAAAATAACTTAGGGATATTACCATTCAGCCCTGGAGTTAATCTGTTTGGTTATATATTTGGATTAATACTTTTCTTTCTTTTTTTATTTTTAAAGATTTTATTTATTTACTTTTAGACAGAGGGAAGGGAGGGAGAAAGAGAGGGAGAGAAACATCAGTGTGGTTGCCTCTCGTGTGCCCCGCACTGGGGACCCAGCAGCAACCCAGGCATGTGTCCTGACTGGAACTCGAACCAGCAACCCTTTGGTTCACAGGCCGGTACTCAGTCCACTGAGCCACACTAGCCAGCACGGATTAACACTTTTCTAAAGTGTTAATTTCTAAAAATGCCAAAAAATTCTGTGAGGGTTAAAGAGCTGTTCATTCATACATTAGTGGAGCTTAGTGCAATTAATGTTTAAGTGACATTTATTGAGCACTTTTTCTGTGGTCATTGCTGTGTTCTTTAACTTTAAAAAAAACTGCTGTTTAATTACCCCAATGGCATATATTCATTAAGCAAATTTACTGAGTGCCTACTATGTGTGAGGCATTGGGCTAGGCTTTAGAAACATATGGTAAGCAAAACTGGCAGGGCCCTGGCCATATGGAGATTGCAGTTTAATGGTGCAGACCAATATTAATTCAATAATTATACTATCATGTAATACAGATTTTATGAGCACTGAAGATAAAAGATACAGGGAACCAAGAACTGTAGTAGGGAGACTTGAATAAGAATGAAGGTTCAGGGAGAGGAGGAATGCTTGAGGTGAAACCAGTTCTTCCAAGAGTTAGCAGGAGTAATAGGAAGAGAGGAGTAAGTAGGTAGAGAGTTTGCCCACGAACAGCAGACATTAAGGCTCTGATGGGGGAAGGAGTATGACACTATCGGGGAACTACATGAACACCTGCCTGGAGGTGAAAGGGAGGGAGACTGGGACCAGCCTGTGGAGGGTTTTGTAGACCAAGTGTTTAGATGTTATTGTAAATGCTGGGGTTGGGGGGAGTGTAAAAGATTTTTGCAGGTGAGTGAGAGTGACAGATTGACATTTCAGAAGGGTACTCTGGTTGTGCTGTGGAGAACACCTGCACAGACCCATGTGAGGAGTGGTAGTGGAGGTGGGAGAAGTGGGAGATTGGAGATCTGTGTTGAAGTAGAAGTAGCAGAACTTGAGGGTGAGGGAGGTATCGAGAGTGGTCCCCAGGTTTGTGGCTTTTGTGACTGGATAGGTGCTTATCCCATTTTCTGAGATAATGAGGGCTGGAAGAAAGTCAGAGTTTTGGGGGGGGGAAGGAGAAATATCAAGGTTTTAGATATCTTGAATTTGAGGGTTTTTTTTTATATCTAAGTAATGTTTAGTAGGCAGTTGGACAGCAGGTCCTGGAACGTAACTATTAGACATACACTTGAGAAACATGGGTGTATAGATGGTAATCGAGGACAGAAGTGAGAATAAGAGTGTCCACAAAGAATGTATACAGTGAGAAGAGAAGTGGGTTTAGAGCTAAGCCTTAATAAACCCCTAACATTTAAAAGGTAGTTGGGGAGGAGGCAAGTGAAAAGTGAGGCCCAGTGAGGTAGGAATGAAATTAGAGACTGCTAGGGAAGGGGGGGTGCCGGCACCGAAGAGGCGCCGGCATTGGCAGATATTGCTGAGAGCGTTGAACTGAGAGTTGAAAAACCAAATGTCCATTGGAAAGCCTTTGGTGCACTTTGTAAGTGCCATTTCTCCGCAATGATACAAATTAAAATTAGGTTGATTTGGCTTTAATGACTAGCTAGGGAAAGGAAATGGGGTCATTTTTTCTCCTCTCTCCTTTAAGATGAGAAACTTGACTTGTGATTCCTTAAAAGACAGGAGAAAGAGAATTCAAAACAGGTCTTCTCTGGGAGGTGCACTTGCTGTGTGATCTTCCAGTGGTTGTCGGAAGAGGGGACTAGAGGGTTTGTGTGTGGCTGGGGTAGGTGAACCTCATGTTGCCTTCTGATGGCTTCCATTCTCCATGGAGCAGGGGAAAGGTCATCTACTGGGAGCTGGAGGAAGGGTGGGGAGATGTGGGAGGTTAGAGGAGAGGGAAATGTGAGAAATGGTCCTAGTGGAGAGTAGAAGAATGTATTGAAAGGAGAAATGAAGTAGAGCTGTCAGGTGGTCTCGGGGACCCAAGTGAAATGTCTGTTGAGTAGGGAGAAAAGTGATAATAAGGATCACCCAGGGTTTAAATTTTGTCAGTTAATTTAAACAAAAAAGCCAGAGGGTAAGGAAACCTAGTGTATTTGCCCAAGAGTTATCGAAACTATGAACTAGGGAATTTAAGGTCGATTAAGTGGGTAAATAGATACGGTGGAAACTAATAGGTACGAAGATACAGTGTCAGTGACTTGGTTGTCCCACGGGGTCAAAGATGGTTTTAGTGGTAGGGAATTACGGTCTGAGAATAAGATGCTTGAATTAGTGATTACTGACTAGAACTATCTGATAGAGCTATTATTTCATTTAACAGGTGGGAAAACTGTAATAGCATAATCAATAAAATATACTTAAAAAAAGAAAAACTGAGGCTTGGGTAAATTTATAATTTGCCTTTGATTGCCCAACTAGTAATTGTATAAACCAAAGTTTATATATACAGTTCAAAATATTTAATTGGATATAGGAATAGAGTTGAAAGAAATTTGAGCTAAATGTTATGGAACCATGAGGTATTCCCATACTTGATTATCTCTTTTTTTTATATCTGTAAATGGTACTTTAGTTGTCCCAGGTGAAACCTCGTGGTTATTACTTACTCTTCTTTCCTCTGCTGTCACATCTAGTCTGTCAGTCTGATATACCTTTCTTTCCCTTTCCCTCCTCAGTGCTGCCACCTCACTGTAGTTCCTTCTCTCTTCTGTCTGGGCAGCTAAAATAAGATCACCCTTTCTTTCCACTTCTGATTTACTTACCTGGCTTCTAATCTCACATTGTGGCTTTGTGATTTCGGGCTATTGTAAGAAAGTGCCATGCACTGGGTAGCGTAAGCACAAACATTTATTTTTCATAGTTCTGGAAGCTAAGAAGTCCAAGATCAAGACAGCAGCAAATTTGGTGTCCGGCAGGGCCTGCTTCCTGGTTTAGAGACAGCCATCTTCTCCTATTTCCCTACATGGTGGGGAGAGTCCTGTGTTTTCTGTCCCCTTGGGAAGGGCATCAGTCTCGTCATGGAAGCTCTATCCTCAGGACCACAGGACCACGTGAAAACCTAACTACTCCCCACCAAGACCCCACCTCCAACTACTGTCAGTCACACTGGGGATTAGACTTCAACATATGAATTTGGGAGAGACCTATACATTCAGTCTATAGCACATTGCCTTTAATATCTTTTAAAATTACTGTGTAATTCATATTCTACTCAGAAACATTCATTGGCTCCCGGTTGCCTAAAAAATAAAGTTGAAACTCAGCCCGACGTTCAGTGGCTCTGTAGTTTGTTCTCAGACCTCCTTTCCAGTTCACCTTCCGCAGTGTACCTTTTATGCCAGCTTATTGGGCCTGTGCCATTTCATTGTCTTAGTTCCATACCCTTCTCTCTGTCTAGAATTTCTTTCCCCATTTTTTGATTCTTCCCACCTAATTAAGTTTTGCTTTTTCTGGGAAATATTCACTGGCCACCTCAACTCCTAGGGATCAGTCACGTTCCCATGAACTCTTGTACCACTTAACTGTCTCTACCCCTTTGACGTAGAGGCTTTGGTATGTTATTAATTTTAAGGTGTGTATGATTGCTGGGATAGGGCCCATTTTGAAACTAAAATGGGGATTTTGCTTTCTATGTGCTGAGTTTGAAGTCAGGAGAATTTAGTTTCTTGACACAACTTACTTTTTATAAGGTGGGGGAAATTATGGTTTATCTTAATCATAATATCTCAAACTCTGAAGTCAGAGTTTTTTCAAACTATCAAAGGAAGCTTATTTAGAAAGTCACAGAGGTAGAAGAAGTGAGCAGTAGAAGAGATGGGCTCAGGAGACAAGTTACAGAGGCAGAAAGAAGGGAGCCCTCGGCGCTCAGGAGAAAGAGAGGCAGGGAGAGTGCAGCTGGGGAGAGGGGTGGGGAAAGATGCAGGCGCGCTCCCTAGAGAGGGTCTCTGAAGTCAGGGCTTTTAAAAAGTTTGCAGAATGTTCACCAGATTCTAAAAAGATAAATATTTTTTGTGACGAGAAATAATTTTTAAGCAATGTACGTAAACCCTCAATGTGTATTTTCTTCTACTATTACATCCTGTTTCCCTCAGGTGTCCTATGTGGGAGGGGTCCTGTAGAGCCTTAAATCAGAGCAAGGGCCAGTGTCTGGCATCCTACAGTTCCAGAGCAGGTGGCAGATGCTCCAGAATATCCACAGCCTCTCATCTGAGGCCATACCTGTTTGTATATCCGTTATTTCCCGTACTCTTACTCACTAGTGTCTCCTGTGGGAAGAATTTGGGCAATATTGACAGACTGATTCAGTTTCAGTCCCCCTTTCACCATTTACTAGTCATTCTTCCTTAGGCAAGACACTTTGAAAAGGCAAATTGGTAAAATAAGGATATTTACCATACCAGGTTTTTCTGAACACTAATGGTAGCATTTGTGAATACATCTAGCATAATGCCTGGCATTTCAGTACCTCCTTCCCCCCACTGTCCTTCACAAATTGTTCGTGTGTTTCTTGAGTGTTTTTCTAAAGAAATTGCTAGTCCAGTGTAATTAAATGAATTAATCTTTTAAGACTGCTGAGAACTGGGCCTGCCCCATAATAAGCACTCTGAATGTATGTTAAATAAGATAAATGATCAGTCGTGTGGCTGTTGGTGTTCAATTTTCATTCTCTGCCAGGAGGAGAAGGGCTTAGACAGTAACATGTACATTTATTTTTTAATTTTTGTTTTTATTGTATTTTTCCATTACCATTTATTCCCTTATATCCTCTTCTACCTCCATCTGCCTCCCAGTAATGTATACATTTGGAATCTCTTCTCCTTTGGGTGTTTGTTTGTTTGTTTGTTTAGTCTTGGCTACTTTCATTTTTCTGGGGAGCCAGATGCCTGAGGTGTTGATGGTTTTTTCTTAATTTCCATCCCCGGGCTGTCTCACCATAGTGAGATATGGATGAGCAAACAAGAACAGCTATTCTGAGCTGCTGGAGTTTTGCACTTGAAAGCAAAAGTTTGGAGGACTTCTGGTAAAGTTGGTAGCCTAGGTAAGCACAGCTCACCTTCTTGCAAAACCACATCAAAGTAACAACTAAAATATAGAACAACCATCACTCAGAACCATCATAAATTGAGTTGAATAAAAGTCTAACAACTATGAAATTAAAGAAACCACATCCATCCAGAATGGTAGGAGGTGGGGAGACATGGAATAGACTCATCCCACATCCACATGGGTGGATAAAAATTCAGTAGGGATTTCTTGAGAGTGAGGAGTCCCTGCCCCACACCAGGCCCCCTAGTCCAGGGTTCCATGGCCAGGAAGGTAAGTCCCCATAACTTCTGTCCATAAAAAGCAGTGGGGAATGAGTTGGTGGAAGAAACTTCTGCAGTGCCAAGCAGCTCCTCTTAATTCACACACAGACTTCAACTCACTCCCTCTGAATTCCAGCACTGGGGTAGCAGCTTGAAAGTTACTATGGCATACAGGGAGAAACCGAAGTGTCTGGCATCAAGGCCAGAGCTGGGGGACAAAGGGGCAGGCAGAAGCCAATGTCCCTTTTCTGAGGTCTCCTTCCACAGAGCCAGCAGGCTGGTGCCATATCTGAGACTCCATGAACCTGTCTAATACTGTTTTCCCTTCCTTGGAGGTCCCCAGAGACTCTGTCCCACCCAATTTACAGGCCCAGTCAAGCTGCTTTTCTATATGAATGGGTGGCCTCGGCTCATGCTTCACAACTTCCTAAGTCCTATCAAACAAGCCACAGCCAGGCTCAGTGAGCCGTGAGACCCTACACCTCTTGCTAAGTGGCTTCAGGCCCAGCACTAGCAGCAATCAGCCAAGATTCACATCTTTGCTCTGCCTGGGAATCTCCAAGCCCAGCACAATTAGCAACCATCTCAGATTGCTTTATAGCTCAGGCAGGGTGGCACTGGATAAAACATAGGTTGGGGCTGACGTTAGCTTGCACCACCTGGGAAACCCCAGAGCCTACACACCCAGTGGACAGCTATGGACCACATCAGAGGACCAACACCCTGTCCCTGCATAGCTGATCCTCCACAGCGGGTGGCTGGTGGAAGCTGGTAATCAGTGGTCACGGCCAGTCCTTGAAGCTGACTGGCCTGGGTAATTCCTCCCATGAATCTGCCAATAGCAATCAAGGCCCAACTATAAGAGGAGGGTGTACTTAGCCCACCCAAAGGGTGTGCCTTGAATACCCAGTTTGGGTAGGGGAGGCTGTGCCACTGGACCCTATAGGACACCTATTACATTAGGTCACACTACTGAGATGAGGAGTCATAGCAGCTCTATCTAATACCTAGAAACAAACACAGGGAGGCTGCCAAAATGAAGAGACAAAGAAACATGGCTAATATGAAAGCACAGATCAAAACTCCAGAAAAAGAACTAAACAAAATGGAAAGGAATGATCAGATGTCGAGTTCAAGACACAGGTCATAAGGAGGCTCAAAAAACTTAGTGAGGACCTCAACAACATAAAAAAGATCCAGACAGAAATCAAGGATGCACTAATTAAAATAAAAAGCAATTTATAGAAAAACAGTGGTAGAGTGGATGAAGCCAAGAATCAAATCAATAATTTGGAATGTAAGGAAGCAAAAAACAGTCACACAGAACAAGAAGAAAAAAGAATCCAAAAAAATGAGGCTAATGTAAGCTGCCTCTGGGACAACTTCAAGACGTCTAATACTCATATTATAATGGTGCCAGGAAGAGAAGAGAAAGAATAAGAAATTGGAAATCTATTTGAAAAAATAATGAAAGAAAAACTTCCCTGATTTGGTAAAGGAAATAGACATGCAAGCCCAGGAGGCACAGAGAGTCCCAAACAGGATGGATGCAAAGAGGCCCACTCCAAGACACATCATAATTAACATGTCAGAGGTTAAAGATAACAAGAAAATCTTAAAAGCAGTAGGAGAAGAGCAGTTACCTACCTACAGGGGAATTCCCATAAGACTGTCAGCTGATTTCTTAAACCTTGCAGTCTAGAAGGGATTGGCAAGAAACATTCAAAGTCATGAAAAGTGGGACCTACAGCCAAGATTGCTCTACCCAGCAAAGCTATCATTAGGATGGAAAGGCAGATAAAGAGCTTCCCAGACAAGAAGAAACTAAAGGAGTGTATCATCACCAAACCATTATTATATGAAATACAAAGGGACTTATGTAAAAGAAGAAGAACATCAAAACTGTAAACAATGCAATGGCAATAAATATATATCTATTACCAGTTGGATGTAAAAAACATACTAAGCAAACAAGAAGAACAGAGAGAGACCCATGGATACAGAGAGCGGTTTGATATTTGCCAGGTTGAGGGGGAGGGTTATGGTAGAATACGTGAAGATGTGAGGGGGTTAAGAAGTACAGATAGGTAGTTACAGAATAGCCATGGGAACATAGAGTGTAGGAGAGGGAGTAGCCAGTAAACCTGCGCATGACCCATGGCATGAACAATGGTGTGGGGATTGCCTCAGGGAATGTGGGGTGCTGGATAGAGGGGACAAAGGGGGAAAATTGGGATAACTATAATAGCATAATCAATAAAATATAATAAAAAATAAAGAAAGCAAAAGTTGGCATGCATTTTGTTTTTTGACTTTTACTTACAATGAGTAGCATTAATAAAATGTCCCCACCATATTTGTTTTTGATTGTAGTTCCTGGGATCATATCCCCCACACGGTACAGTAGAGAGTAGTAGGCTGTGGAGTCCCACTGCCTGGGTTTGAATCCCGCCTTTACTCTTTATATCAGTGTGCACTTAGGCGAGTTATTTACGTCTGTGTGCCACCTTTTCCTCTTTTTGTGAAATGAGGACAATTGATCATAAGATTATTAGCAGGATTATGTGAGGTAGCACATGCTGCAACAGTGCCTGGCTCATAGCTAATGTAAAAATGTGGTAAAATATTTAATAACCTGTGACCCCTCTCCACCGCTGACCCCCCCCAGCAACCCAGATAAGCTGCATTCGGACTATAAGGTGCACCCCCCTTTCCTCCCAAATTTGGAAAAAAAGTGCATCTTAATAGTCTGAAAAATATGGTAACATTCTATGAAATCCTAGGCACCTCAAAAAAATTGAATGTAATGTAGTGTTGTGAGGACAAAAATAAATAAATAAATAAATAAATAAATAAATAAATAAATAAATAAAGCTGCAAGATGAAAGGTAACATGCATAAAAGCCAAATGCAGAGTGTGACCCTGGACCAGTGAAAAGTCTGCAATAAAGGACATTGGTGGTATTACTGGTCCAAATTGGCACAATTTGCAAAAATGTATAGATGGTAGTTTTCCATTTTTACCAATTTCTTGATTTAAATTATATCAAGTTTTTGTAAGAGGATGTCCTTGTTGCTGAAAAAACACACAAGTATTTAGAGTAAAGGGGCATGAGCCTGCAACTACTCAAGTGTATAGATCAGGAAAAAAAGTGTGTGTGTATGTGTAGAAACAGAGAATAATAAAACAATGTGGCAAAATGTTAAAAAGTTAATGAATATAAGCTGTTGTATGACATAATGTGGATTGGCCACATGTACACATGTATATGTGTTTTCCCTTTTGTGTATTGCTCCTTTCATATCATTTCCTTGTGTTGTTGCTCTGTCTAATCTTTCTCTCATGCCCGTTTTTCTTTTAGTGAGGTCTGCCAGTCCCTGGTGAAACATAGCTCTGGAATAAAAGGAAGACTACCGCTACAAAAAGTGCATCTGGTTTCACGAAGCATTTATCATTCACATCATCATCCTTCCTTAAAGCTTCAAAGACCCCAACTCAGGACATCTTTTCAGCAGTTTTCTTCTCTAACTAACCATCCTTTACATAAATTGAAACTTTCTCCAATTAAATATGGCTACCAGGCCCGCAGGAATTTTTGGCCAGCAAGATTAGCTGCAAGGCTCTTAAAACTTCGATATCTCATACTGGGATCTGCTGTTGGGGGTGGCTATACAGCCAAAAAGGTGAGCTTAACTTTCCTACTGCTTGTCCAGTTATTCAGCATGCTTATTTTAAGGTTTTATAGCATTAAGTAATTTTTCTTTAGTGCAGTAAAATATAATTGGATGTTTAAGTATTTATTATGTCTCTGCTATATGCTAGATTATTTTAATGGTGTGAATAGTAATAGGAAAATGCCTTCTTAATCTTAGTTATAGTTATCAGGGATGAAAGTGGCCTAGTGGAAGGAACACTGTGCTGGGAGTGAGAACACAGTGGTTTGATTTCAGTGTTGCCATTTAGTTGCACAGATAGGACACTGAAGTGGTCAATTCATGCAGCCACTTCTCGGCTGGGATGACAGGCAGAGTGTCCTGACCCCCGGCCTGTTTCCCTTCTATTCCACAGTGTTGTTCAAAGCTTTATCATGAAACCTGTTTGGAATGGTAGTACATTTTGAATTTTTACATTTTTCATATTCAGTAAAGGAACATTTACATTTTTATATGCTCACTTGTTATTTTGTTTTTAGAAGAGTCGAGGCTACTTTGTTTCTAAAACTTTTGAGCATAATGTGTCATTCTTAGTAGATTAGCATGTTTTAATTAAATAAATAAAACTAGTTTTTCTTATATTTTTATGTGGCATTCAGAGCATTTAATTGGCATTCTTTCTTATCTTTTAGACTTTTGATCAGTGGAAAGATATGATACCAGACCTTAGTGACTATAAATGGATTGTGCCTGACATTGTTTGGGAGATTGATGAGTATATCGATTTAGGTTTGTATTATCAACATTAAAATACTTTTTTTTTTTGTTGTGTCTATAGGAAAGAGAACTAGTTATGTTGAGATAGTTTCCTAACTCATGAGTTGAATGTTTAGTGGTTTCGTTTTAGTGATAAAAATAATAGAATATCAAAGAAAAATATATGAGAAAAAAAGTATTCACTAACCCATCACTTTAACAAAGCTGCCACTGTTTTTATGGAATATTTTATTTTAATTGTACTTATTTTGTGTATGTAATTAATATTTTATTTTGCTACCTAACACATTTTGTTAGCATTTTCCATACTGCCAAGCACCCTTCTCAAATGTCACTTATTCAATGTTGTATGTTACCCAGAACTAATGCATTATAACCCCCATAACAAGTTTTTTCTGAATGGGTAGCTTGGTTACCTGTATTTTTGGAAACAACATTCTTTAAAAGTCTGCTCTTGTCCAGAGTAATTTCTCCCTATTGTCAGCCACTGTCCCTGTTTTCTAATAGGTGAGACAAAGTATTTTGGTAGCTGTGATTATTGGTAAGCCATCGTGTTTAAAAAAAATTTTTGAATGAAATTTTTTCCTCAGTCTTTTTAAACTATCTAATGTCTTAGCTTATGAGTATTTGAGGTTGGAATTAGTGTCTACGTACACTTAGAGCACTTTCTTAAAGGTAAAACTCTGCAGTGTTGACAAAGGTATTTGCAGGAAAAGTACTCTTTCAAATTATTTTTCTAATATTCCAGTACCCTGGTGTAGTGGCTAAGAGCCTGTGTTCTGAACCTAGACGTCCTGGCCTTGACCCCTGACTCCCCCAATCCTTCCCCGTGTGCTTGGTCAGCTGCAGACCCTCTGAGCCCCAGTCCTCGTGTGCACAGCGGGGTTGATGGAAGCCATTTTGTAGAGTTGCTCTGACAATTGTTAATGCATTTAGAGCACTTAGAATAATTGCTGGTATATTATTATTTTGAGAATATTTATACATTTTGGTCTTCTCCAGAGAAAATGAGAAAAGTTCTTCCTAATGCAGAAGACTCTGTAAAGTTGTACTAGACTTAGACAAAATAGTTGAATGTTTTTAAACAAAAATAGATGCATTGACCATTTTATAAACAAAGCTAGCTAAAGTAAAATAAAAGCTTGACTTGGGCTCTTAATTATTTCCATTTGGTATCGGGGACTATGAAAAGAGGGAGAGAATTCTTTTGAAATTCTGTTCTTGAACTTGAACTGGGATGTGATCCTGTTTGGGAGTAGGCCAGATACTATAGAGATGTTTTTCTTGTTTTTTTCTTTGATTCTTTGCCTCTTTGCTGTGACTTCCTCCCAAAAAGTACTTCTTATTCCAATCCAGTGTTAACATTAATACAGTGCTTTTCTCTCAAGGCATTTAACTTAATCTAAAGTCTTCATCTAAGCTATATGTTTGGTGAGTCTTTTTAAAATTTTCATGGCTTGTAGAATATCATCAGAATAACGCATTGTTTCAGATATGTCTAGTATTTGTAGAATAATAATGAGAAAATGGGAAAAGATTTTAATTTAAATGTATGTGATATTTATATTTTATTAATGTTTTAGTAGTCAAATTGTTGCTTTGAAATTATAAATGAGTTGTCTTTTTTTTTTTTTTTTGGTCTTCAGAGAAAATTAGAAAATCCCTTCCTAATTCAGAGGATCTTTCAAAGTTGGCTCCTGACTTTGACAAGATTGTTGAAAGTCTCAGCTTATTGAAGGACTTTTTCACTACAGGTAAGGAAAGACCTGTGCTTGATCTAAAATGTCCACAGAAGAAAAATAATTAAATGTATTCATTTGTTTATTCCCATCTTTTAAATGAAAACATTTAGTACAAATGTAACATAGTTTTTCAAAAAATATATATCTATATAAACACAAAGTTTTATTGTGCAGTGATTTTAACTTTTGTTTAACCCAATAGAATGAAAGTTTGCAGCCAACCTAAACAAGCTAGGCTTTAGTCAGTGAGAGAAAAATATCACTTTCTTGACAAGTAGATGAGACTTCCTATGTGTTTGCTTTTCATATTGGTTAGAGCCAATTTGGTGATTTTAAAACATTTAATTATGATGGACCACAATGAGTAGAATTTACTAAGGTTAATCTTGGTGTATTTGCCCAATTATTGCCCTATCTTGATATAAATCTGAGATCTCAGACATCTTTGTATGCTAATTCCTGTTAAAGTTTTACATTTCTATTTCCCCCTTTGCTGATTTTTCACAGGTCACAAATTGGTTAGTGAAGTCATAGGAGCTTCTGACCTGCTTCTCTTGTTAGGTGTGTAAACAGACATTTTTGCTGACCTTAACATGCCTTTTAAATGCTTCTAATAAACTACTTGCAAAGAAAATTGCAGACCAAATTTATAATGCTGCTTATGCTGAACTTCAGAACCCCAGAACTATATTGGGCAAATTCATTCTCCTTTAGGGGCAAATAATAAAATAATTATTTTGTAGTACAACTAAAATTTCTAAATATGTATCTATATTTTAAGATTAAAGCTATTAAAAAGAATTTACTTTACCAGAATATTTCTTGAAATTAATCTGATTAGTTTTGATAATTGAAATGAAAAGTAATTTTAGTTTGTCTCATCTGTCCTGTCATAGGTGACATTTTAAATTTATTTTTTATTCTGTGTATTCTTTACATAATGGCAGTGGTATAAACTGAACTGTAAGTACGCTCATGTAAAATACTTCTTATCAAAGATTGTGTTATTTTTTCTTGTAATTTTCACTGATATTTAAAAACGTGTTAAACATGTGCTATATTAAAAACATTTGCGTAGGTTACCAGTGTGTTCCTTAAAACAACTGGTTTTCGAAAGCAGTGATACCCACTCTGAAAATCCATTCACCTTTGAATTGACTAAACATAATTTGGAATTTAGATTATTGACCCCAATGGAAAATTTAAAGGACTGCTTATTTATCTTTGAAGGTTCATCTGGAGAAACTGCATTTAGAGCAACAGATCATGGATCTGAAAGTGACAAGCCTTATAGAAAGGCAAGTATAAACAAGAATTCTTCATGTAGGTAGTCTTGTAAGATTTTAAAAAGTTTTTAACCTGCCAGGAAGATTTGAAAATGGTAACATCTGAGGAGCAAATACAAAACACCTAAGTAGAGTATTGATACTAACCTTGGTACAGAGTGCAAGGTATATATAGCAGTTTTAAAAGTATAATTGGAGAAGCCTGTTTCTCTCAAATACGTTCTGTGAAATAATTGATTTCAAGGGTTTGTCTGTGACAAAGGGTTTTGTTGTTAAATATGTATGAGAGAAGCTGGTAAAAGTAAAACAAGCAGGCTTCCATTCTTCTCCTTAGTTTCTCAGATCTTAATATACTCATGTGCTGTGTGAAGCTCCAGGGGAAGCCAGTGTACAGGGTTTTCCAGATTGATTTAGCACTGGAGCTCTTTTTAATGAAATGTCTTCTAGGGACGCGGGTTTTGTGGCACGCACTTATGGGAAATATTAAGGGAGTAGGAAACCAGGTATTAGAGAATAAATTAATTCTGTTACATTGATAGTCAACAAAATTATGTATGGAGTTATTTAGGGTTTGTCATTTTTAAGACATGCAATAACAAAATCCATATGAAAGTTTTAAGAGAATTGCATATGTAGAATAACTTATACATTGCTCTATATTTATATTTTAACCTTATATTTTCTTAGTCTTTTTTTTTATCTTTTGGAATTTGTAAGATAACTGATACCTTGAATATTAAAAATAAGATAGATAGATAGATAGATATCTGGAAAACTACTCTATAAACATTTTTAAAGGTGTATTTATTTTTAGAGGGAGGGGAAGAGAGGGAGAGAAACGTCAGTGTGTGGTTGCCTCTCACATGCCTCCATCTGGAGACGTGGCCCACAACCCAGGCGTGTGCCCTGACTGGGAATTGAACCGGCAACCCTTTGGTTCACAGACTGGCACTCAGTCCACTGCACCACACCAGCCAGGACTCTATGAACATTTTAAATTAAATATGGACTGTGTAGCTTTTATACTGAAGGTTATTATGGTTTTAATAAAATAATTGAGAAGAAATTATTTTATTTTTTTTTTAAGAAGCAGGAAGAAAATAATTTCTTTGTGTAGGTTTCTATCTCTCTACGTGTCCTTTAACTTTTAACTTTTTATATAATATTCAGAGTTTTCATTATATTTCAGAAGATTTTTTTCTCTTCCCTTTTAACTTGATTTTTCAGAAAAAAATACATTTTGAAATGTGTGTGTTGTGCATGTGCACATGTTTCATGTGCACTTGCTTTTTAACTTGATCTTTTTCGATATCTTTTCCATTGGCTGTGTTATAATCAAAGGGTACCCTTGATTTGTGCTACTGGGGGAGGAAAAAATGGAATGGAAATTAGCCAATTATGTACAGCTTGTTTTGAGCCAAGTCCTGGGCCCTTAACGCAGGCAGACTTACTGTGCAGGAGAGCTAATCTGAGCGAGCGGAAGGAGCCTCTGTCACAGACAGGGCAGTGTGTTTCCGAGTGACAGACCTTGTTGCCTAGATCAGGTGGTGGAGGTCCGCATCCTTGCTTTTCTCTGACCCGGTCTAGGATCGTGTTGGTGAGTGAGAAATCTGTTTAGGGCCGACTCAGATGGTTCCGTGCAAGTCCTATTAAGGGGATAAACGAGTGATCAATAGAAGATCAGGAGCTCTACATGATAGAATAAGCAAGAGAAGGAATCTTAGGGAACTTAATTATATTGGGCTGGCCAAAAAGTCTGTTTAGTTTTTTCCATAAAATAAACAGTGCTTATTTTGAATACTTATTTTGAAAATGAAAAGACCCATTTTTCATTTTTACCAATATCTCTATTGATTTGGACATTTTGAGTATGTCAGCTATCTCCCACTATTGACTTTTAGTGGGTAGAAGCCAGGGGTGCTGCTAAACATCTTCTAATACATGAGACTGCTCCACAGCAAAGGATTGTTTGGCCAAAAATGTCAATAGTACCGAGAAAGTTAACAAACCACTTGTGACACGTTCGATCAATCACAGGACCTTCTCTGTACACTGCACAAATCATTTTTTGCTTTTCAGTTGTATCTTTTCTTGAAATAATAAAGCATAATATGCTGGAAATGTTGCTTGTTTTCTTCTATCTTCAGTATTAAAGTGGCTGTATAAAAATTCACCAATTTTGATAAGATTTTTTAAAAATATACACTGATATGACAGCTGTCACAATCCAATCTAACAAAATTGTTTCAAAGGAAATTAAAGACAACTAAGCACTACTACAGCCATTGTATAGAAAAGCTGAACAAACTTTTTGGCCAACCCAATATTTACAGATTTGATTTGATACAATAAAAAGCAAATTTATTGCTTTATTTTGCAATTTACTCCTTTGTTTGTTTGAAGATAAATGCCCTTTTAGACTATTTTCTTTTATTTTTCTCTTAGTTTATAGTGATTATCTTGCCCATTAAAAAACTGACATTATTATTTTTAACTTTAGTAAATCTAGAGTTGGAATTAAGCTGCTTTCTTTACAGGCTATCAAATTGTAGCAAATGCTGGTATAAAAAATTACCATGCAGAAAAAGCATTTTCAGTCTCTACTAGTGGATTTAAGTTATTAATAAACAGCCTGATGGTTTCAAGGCTTGACTGTTACCTGCGATACTTGAAAATAATGAACCATTCAGACAAGATGTAGAAAAACTGATTTTAAGAGACCTTTCTACAATTTGATGGTTTAGGGTAATGAAGGAGAGACCTTAGCTTAGCCCTAGCCTTTTTTAAAGTACTCTAAAATATCAAGTTTGAAAATTTGGGCAGTGATGAGAGGTAGTAGGTTAGCATCCAGAGTTTAGCTGACACCTTTTTGATTGGTTCAGTCTGGTGTCTGAAAGCTCCAGATTTAAAATGATATTCAGGGTTTGAAGCAGTCGTGCCTTAGCTTAACAATTGTCTGGTTTGTGCCTAAGTTTCTGGCTAGACTTCTATTAGAAATGTAAAAGTAAATGTGAACCAAATTTTTAAAAACAACAGTAACAAATTGAAAACATTTCTACAACTAGAACTAAAAAAAAGATTTGTGTTTTCTAATAGGAGTACACATCTGGAGAAGTGCTGGCAAGTAGAGGAACAGTTAGGACCTTCCAGAGTCAACTGACGTGGGAGTGGTGGGGAGTTGGGGGAACACAGATGTCAGATTGTTTGACTTCAGTCAGACAGTGAGCAGCATGATGGAGTGATGACCTGTGGTTTCCAGTCTGGGCTTGCTGAACCCTTAGGTGTTCTGGAAGGTTATAATGGAGGTCTTCAAGAAGTCTACAGAAAGCATACCTTTGCACATAACAATGTATGGGCTGACTAGACTCAAGCTCTTTGATTTTGCCTGGATTTATACCCATTCAGTTTATGGACAATAGTTACTTATATGTTGCTGAAAAGTTCTGATATGTATCTTTGATAAATAAAAAATTGGAAAAATACTGAAACCACTTTTTAATAAATGCTTTTTGTTAATCAAAAATTTAAAACTTGTATCCTCTTTAAAATATTAGAAAGAGCCCATGGTGTGAACTGAATAATATTTTTGAGACTTGGAGACCTTTAGAACTACCTGAAAACAAATTAGAAAATGGAATGGTGAGCCTGTTTTAGTGAATTAATTTGTCAATAGAGCTTTGTATATTGGTCATAATACACTATAGGTGACAAGACTACTTTGTGAATCTCCTTTAGATTCAGTAAGATTGTTATGTTCTAGTGAAAATTAATTTGTTAAATGGGGCGTTTTATTATCTGTGCTTTTGTTCTGTGTTTCTGATTGGTAATAACCATATCTCAGAAATAAAGATGCGGTCATTCTGAAGTTTACAAGCACAATTACAATTTATAGAAAATATTTGGAGGACCTTTTAAAAGTCTAAATCTTGAAAAGGGATATTACTGTTTTAAACATAATCATTAAACAGTAATATATTACTGCTCTTCCTTTCCACATTACTTTATTTCTTATTTGTGTGGCTTATGTTGTACTTTCTAGCTGAAATAGCTCTTTCCTTTTCTTCTGCCCAATTTCCACTCATCCTGAAAGCCCAGCTCATTGGTCACGTTCATTAAGGCCTCTGTAATCATTTTAGTTCAACTAAATTATGCTGTTAGCATTTAAAACACTTGCCAAATGTAACACTATTTGGTTTGCATTCTTGCCATTGATAGAATGTTTCTACCACAGAATTGCTGTTCTCAGAGCACCTAGGATAGTGCTGAGCCCTTAGCAAAATCATTTGGTTGATTTAACTTAGTGGAAGAGACTAATTTAAAGTAATAAATTTGATCAGTGCCAGCAAGAGTGGGCCCAAAGATGTTATGCAGTGTGTCTTTGGTCCGATTACCTGTGAATTCTCTTCGCCCTCAGCATTTGGCAGGTACTGAAAAGGACGAGAATATGAAGGTAATGCGTATGCAACGGAATTTGCAACAAAGCAGTGCTGCTTAAGTAGTATTTAGGTTTCTGGGGTTCCTTTTGCAACAAATGTGGTAACTGGCAAAATGCAGTTCTCACAACCAGCACCATCAAGTCACTACCAACCCAGGAAACTTGAGTTGCCTGGGCATCTTAACAACTAGCAATTTATGCTTGGTTGGATTCCTAGCCAGGAAGCCAACTCACTTGTTTACTGGATGAGTAGGTGGGAAGCAGAGGGATCAGAGGAAGAAGAGCAGGGGCGATCTCATGAGGACAAGTGGAGTGGCAAATCAGGCAACCTTATTTTATTCCTTAGTAGTAAGCACACAGCATTTTTATGTCATTTAAAAAACATTAAATATATACTGTGTACATACACATTGTAGGAAACTTACAACAAGGGGGACTTTGTAGGAATTGTAATATTCTTAATACTTTTGCTAATAGACTGATCTGTTTATCTCTTAAAATTATTGTAGCCCTGGCTGGGGTAGCTCAGTGGGTTGAGCGCGGGCCTGCAAACCAAAGCATTGCTGGTTGGTTTGATTCCCAGTCAGGGCACATGACTGGGTTGTGGGCCAGGTCCCCAGTAGGGGGCACTTGAGAGGCAACCACACATTGATGTTTCTCTCCCTTACCCTCACTCTAAAAATAAATAAAATATTTTTTAAAAAGATTTTTAAAAAGTATTATAGAGCCCTGGCTGGCGTAGCTCAGTGGATTGAGCGCGGGCTGCGAACCAGGCATCGCAGGTTCGATTCCCAGTCAGGGCACATGCCTAGGTTGCAGGCCATGTCCTCCAGCAACCGCACATTGATGTTTCTGTTTCTCTCTCTCCCTCTCCCTTCCCTCTCTAAAAAATAAATAAATAAAATCTTTAAAAAAAAAGATATCTTTAAAAAAAAAGTATTATAGAAATTTTCTAAATAGTAAAATTAGATATAGTATTTCTGAATTGGAGCAAGTTAAGTAATACAAGTTGAAAGACACATTTCCTTCTGACAACCAATAATAAACATGTTCAGTTCCCTATAAATATCGTGAGCAGTTATATATTACTGGGAGATTTAAAAAATAGGAAAATAGTTCTTTTTAGGTTGTTAAATAGCAGAGTTATTCAAGCTGAAAAGTCGTTTGATGACTAGAAATACTTTGTAAATGTAAGGGGAAAGATGTCTTCACTTTCATAAAGTTCTTTTCCGACCGCAAGTTACTTATAAAATTAATATAACAGGGGTTGGCAGACTTTCCCTTAAAGGGCCACAGAGTAAATATTTAAGTTTGTAGGCCCTAAGATCTTGGTGGGATACTTAGCCAGCCCACCATAATTTGCCTATCCTCTAAAGGGTAATTTCAATATGCCTTCCAAAGTATTGTATGTAGTATTACCATTTTCTTCTTTAAAATGTAGATTGAATCTGGAGGGTTAAAGGTACTTTAAAAATAGTGAAACCAACGTGGTAACAGGATGGTGTCATGTGTGGACTTTGTCGTCACACTGCCAGTTCAGATCCTGCCTTTTCTGCTTTCTGAGCTGCGTGGCCTTGGACAAGTCCCCTAGCTTCTCTGACTTACTGTTCGCTCTTTGTTAAAAGGGTTGTTGTGAGGATTATGGGAAGCCTTTTAGCAAGCCCTGCTCCAGGTGCTAGCTCTAACCCATGCAATGTGTCAGGCATTACACTAGGTGCTAGGTATAAAAACAAACAGGATAAGGGTTTTGCTTTGCTATAAATTTTTTAAATGTGTGAAAAATGTAGTATTTTAAATGTATTCACATATGTATGACTTAAAATTTCCAGATTATTTAAATTTTTTTCTATCAAATAAATTTTTGGCTATTGCAGCATTTTCAGTTGATACTTTGGTTTCTGGAGTTATCACTGATTTTCTTGATATTACATTATAATTTTTTAATTTATTTTTAGAGAGAGGGGAAGGGAGGTAGAAAGGGAAAGAAACATCAGTTGGTTGCCTCTTGTACACACTCCAGCCGGGGACTGAACCCACAGCCCAGGCATATGCCCTGACTGGGAATTTAATGGGCGACGCCCAACCAACTTAGCCACACCAATCGGGGTGATGTTGTAATTTTTTTAATTACACGTACTGAGGACTCCATATGTGAAATATGAGACTGAGAGTTGCAATGTCAAGTTGACAGTAGCTAGAGGGTTAGAGAGTATATTGTCTGTAGTTATTTACAGTAATTTTTTGTTATTTATAACAATTATATTTGATATATATATATATATATCTTTAAAAAATATGTGCCATTTCTTGAGAGAAAAATGTCTGTGTTTGGGAAAATATTTATTGGAAAAAAATGTGTTTTGTCCATTTGAGGAGTATGTCTTGCATAGTGAATACACATATTTCTTCCCTTCCCTGATTCCACATGACCTTAACTGAGAGGGTGCTCAGACCTACTGCCTGGTATTCAGGGCGAGATTTGGTGCCTAAAATTGGATAAGGGTAACATTCTTTAGTCATGTAGCACAGTATAAATAGCTTTTTTCTATTTTTCTGTTTCTAATTCTTATTTTCTTCCTACTTCTTTCAGAAGGTAACAGTAAATTTCAGCTATATTCACATAACAGTGCTTCCTTCAGTAACAAACTTGGAAGGAATGTGAAGTATCATTAGATAGAGGGTATTTTCTTGTAATGTAATAGATATTATAGAGTATTTACCATACAATTTGTGTGTGTGTGTGTGTGTGTGTGTGTGTGTAAACAATAAATTAGGGAGGGGTTTTTAAGGTATAAATAAAAAAGAACTGTGTGCTGATAGACCAGCACAGTTAAGAAACATGGACTGCTTTATCACTGCTCTGGCGTTGTATAAATTAGAATACTGGTTGGTGTGTTAGTGGACTGCTGTGTAAGCCAACATGGGAATTCCTTCTTTAAAAGGGAATTGTTTTGAGAAATCTAAACACTTGGATGATTAGAAGTAACTATGATAAATGATTTAATGAATAAAAATAAGTTGGGCCTTTCTGCTTGATGAACATCAGTGATACAAAAAATGAAAACCATGACACAAAAAATCATGGGAATGATGAGTCTGGTGAGTTGGCATTGTCTTTCTGTGATAAACTTTTCAATGACCATAAAAGTATTTACTTAAAAGATACATCTTTATAGATAAGATTTTTATAAATATATTTTACGCTGTTCACTTTGAGAACAGATGTTGAAATTTCAGTTATGTTACTTGCCACTTTGATGTTCTCTTACTTGTCATGCAGAAATATCAACTGGTTTCATCCTTTGATTTATAGTAAGGCAGCCAGTGTCATTATTATGGGCAATGATTGTAGCTTCATGTATGAAGATTAAGAATCAAAGAAAATAAAAATCCCCAAAATTATAAGCTAATATTTTCCTTTAGTTTAAAATGTTTTTTTATTTGTGTTTACTTCTTTTCTGAAAAACTTTTTTATTTTTTTAGTCTTTGGGTTATATGAAGTAAACCTAGTTATAAAGCCCCTGGTTATGGCTACCAATTAACATTTGAATGTATTTTACCTTAAGAGACTTTCTAATTGTATTATACAAAATAAAATGTTTTTAACAGTTGTTATAGAAAGCTCTGAAGCTATCTGAAACTCCTAATTTAAATTATTGAGTTATTTTAATTAATAGTAGTTTAACTTTTTACTTTTATAATCTGGTGAATATCGAGCCCATTGTTCCAGAACACCGCTCTTGTGCAGGTCAGCACCCTAATTCATTGGAACTTAATTTTTTTTAGGGTTTCTGATTGAGAAAACATTAGGCTTGTGACATTGTCAATTCTTAGTTGTCTTTTCTCCCACATTTCTCAACATCACTTGTCTAATAGAACAGTAAATAAAAATGCCGTACAGAAAATGACATGTATTTCAGTATTATGGCACATGTGAATACATTGTGATAAAAACTGCACCAGGTTAACATTTCATGATTATTAAATGGAATAAATTTTAAACATTGAAATGGTGATTATTTTCTACATAGGTCCAAATTGGTATATTTTTCATTTTTATAATAATTATTAATTGTGTAGTGTTATGATGCTTTTGCTTTAGTAATTAGTATATTCTATGTTGTCAGAGGCTAATTTTATTTAATGTCAAAACAGCTCATAAAAAGTGAAAATTTAGCCAAACTACTTAAATTGGTACTGTGTAAAGTCAAAACTGCTTAAAACATTTTTTTAATTTGCAAAAAGAAAAAAGCTCTAAATTTTAGTCAAGTAATTAAGCTTGTGTGTATAGGCATATGAAATATATGGATTAATGTAAAACCTTGATTAACTTGGTGTTCAGAAACTCAAATTAATAGTTTTGAAGGACTGTACCTTTTAGTTGAAGACATCAGATATCAAGAAAAAGGATTTACTGAAAAATAATAATTCAGTAAGTAAGTAAACCACTATGCATTCTCCACTCAGTCCTATGAGATTTATGGTTGAGAATGAAAAGACTTAGGCCTGTAAGGTCAACACTGTTCAAGAACTGTTTCTTTTTTTTACCCCGCTATATGTATCAAGTCTATATCATACACTAGCTATATTGGTCCTTCAGAAATAAGGGTTGACATATTTGTTTCCTGTTACTAGGAAATTTACTTAATTACAGCACCAACTTCCTAAAGATTCCAGTTAGTCTAGGTTTTATTGTAGGTTGATAATATATATCTGGTTCATTTTATACAGCAAACAGTCACTTATTACATTTTCCTTTTCACTTTTTAAACTATGCTGTTTTGTATTTCTGAGAAATCTAATTTTGCTGAGGGGGAAAAATGGAAATGTGGTTACAGAGTCCAGTTATATAGTGGCTCTGAAGGTACATACATATTTCCATTTTTTGTTGTGTGCTGTCCATTCCTCCCTGACTTACATCTGTTCCTTTCTTGTGCTCTTTGGTTTAACGTTGTTCTCCTCCCCAATTTTCCTCTTCTCCTCATTGTAAACTCATGGCAGGGCCTGCTTGGTGAGCTCATTCTCTTACAACAGCAGATTCAAGAACACGAAGAAGAAGCACGCAGAGCCGCTGGCCAGTATAGCACGAGCTATGCCCAACAGAAGCGCAAGGTGATGGATGGTTTAAGGGGGCTACTGATGCGTTCACATTAACCAGCCATTTCCACCAAGATCGTGTCGCCTTAATCCATTCAGAGACTCCAATTACGAGAAGTTATTTTTGACAAAGTAAAAATATGAAAGATACATAATACAAATAGGTAACTTTCCTGGGGTGGGTACACATACCCAAAATGTATATTCTCCAAGAATTAGATTAACTGTTGAGGGTCCATGGCTCTGGGACCCTGACAGTATTTAGAGAAGAATTATGAATTGCAATTTACTTGGTCCAGTTATTTAGTCATCCTAAGTTCATAGCACCTTGTCTGTTTACTTGTTTTGTAAGTTTTTATTTCTAAAATGAAAAGGATTACTATGGTGACCATGTTAAATATAAAGAATGAAATGTATTTGTTGTAGCTGAAATGGATCAGCAGAGAACAATTTTTTTTTATAGAAGACTATTTTGATTTAACTTTTGGGCATATTCTTACACAGACTGATAAACTCATTGCATTAAGTTTGTCCACATTCATCAACAAGGTCAGCACAAATTTTACCTTGGATCACTGAAAAAAACATTAGAAATCTGATCTAATTCTGGTCGCTAAAGAAAAGGTTCTAATAACAGTCAGCATGATCTATACAAATGTTTGGTTTTAGGTACAATCAAGAAGTCCTTAAAAATGTGCTTTTGGCTGTTAGATGACCCCACAGCATAGACCCCCAAGGTCAATTGTTCTAAAGGGACATCTGAGTCAAAATGAAATGAATGTAATGATGTCAGAGTTACACTCTGCTGAAGTCAGCTAATTGTCACTTACTATGCGAGAAAAGTTTTAAAGTTATATACAGCTCTAACTCAAGAAAAATTATTCAGCCAAACACATAGTTAGCTTCCTGTAGGTGCTGATGCTGGAACCGACCAACATCGATGGTGACTGGGAGCAGCACTTGCGCTGGCTCGCCTCGCCTCACTGGACGGCGGCTAATGCTTGGAGCACTTGCCACAGTCCCCTTCGTGCTTTCAGTGTCACTTCGGGTTTTTCCCAGTCCCGTGGCTGTGGGGTCAACTGCTGTATATTGCTTAACTCTCAGTGAATGAATAACAGATATAGAAAATAAATCATTTCCATACTTGGTTAAATTAAAGCATGTGCATTACCAAGGAAAGAGCTCATGCAGTGACAGTAGATTAAACTGCCATTGCTGCTTTTGCCTCCTGTGAATATGCACACATGCATAGAAACTTGTATGAGTTTTGTATGTGGATTTTGGTATTTCAGAATGACCAGAATGGCTTAGTAGGAAGAGATACTTAAAATCTTAAAATCAGGCTTGATTGTGAGGAGCTAGCAAAGGTTTCTGTGTTGCAGCTTTAGCTTGGTTTTCTGTGGAGGGTTCTGCTCTTTCTCCATAAGTTTCACAGCCCTGGAATTGTAGAAAAATCCTGGTTTCAAGACCATTGACACCCATTTCTGTCAGGGTGAGTTTAAAATTAATTTAGTAATGCAAACTGAATATATTAAACAATAGGTCAAGAACTTATTCTTGTTGTAAATGGTTGAATTTTATCATCAAAGTGCATCAAAATAAAATATACCCAGATTGTTAGTTAAGACCTTAAACAAGTCACATTAAAAATAGCATGTGCCAGTCTCTTAGGAAATACGTAAAAGTATCTTCTCATTAATCTTTAATACTTATTTTGTAAACCTAAAGGTTTTTACCTTGTTTCCTAGAAAATATTAGGTGTAATTCTTGATTCCGTTATCACTTGTAATGTAACATTAATTTTGATGCTCCATTAAGCTAAGCGGATAGAAGGTAAAACTGTGCATGAGTTATTCTTAACAATCATGCCAGAAGGGCAAATGATAAATCTGAATACTAAAATAGGAATTCCTAAAGTAGGAATTTATAGAAATCTTAACAGTCATGATACTAAGTACCGTTAGCATAAAATTGTGCTTGTAGTAGTCTAATGACCTTACATCATTTTAACTTTTTGTATACCCTTCTTATTTTACCAAATTACTCAGTTAACCTTCTAAGCCCTTGGCTTATAGTAAACAGTCTAGTGATTTTTTTGTGTGTAATTGTATGAGTTTCCTAATTATTAGAATATAGGATGTAGAATAATGATGAACTTTCTATTGTAATTTAGGATATATTGCATGAAATCATTAAATATTCGCATTCAAACTAAAACAGTTTGTGCTAATGCTGTTTATACATTTCATACTAATTTAGCTACTGTTGGATGAATATTTAATGGAACAAAGTAAATCAAAGTACCTTTTAAAATGAATTGGGAATTTAATCTATATAACAGAAATTTTATGATCTCATTGTTACAGAGTAATGGCATGCCATATGATCAAAATGTGGAATTATTTATTTCATCATTGGCCTTCAATATTTTGTTCTTTGGTTTCTGGGCTCCTCTCCAACTTTCTTGGTTCCTGACATTTTAAGAGGCTATTAATAATAATTCCTGTCCAATCTGTGTAAACACACAGTAAAATGAAAAAAGTTTCTGTCCCCAAGTCTCTGCTTGCTATACAGGAATAAGAAAACAACAGTAAAGTTTGTTTTATATTATCTTTTTTCTAATTACTGAATCATGTTTGCAGATTTTTTGGCATAGGCTTTTAAGAAAAAAAAGAATATATGCCTATTATTGCCAGCAAGCTTTGTAATTTTTACTTAAAAGAAGTGTTTGGGGAAATTTTTGAGAAAGTATTTGGAAATAGGAATTAAAATCTTGAAACAACTGCATTGCGTGGATGAGAATTATTAATGCCTTCTTAAATAAGCAAATTATTTAAAATTTTTTCATATACATTTACTACAATGATGTCTTGATTGCTTAAATAGCTAGTGAATGACAAGGATTTACATGAATTTTAACATGGTTTCTATGTCCTATGAAATAAATTCATGTTTACAAATTTTGATTGTCAGAAAGTAGACAATTATTTTGAAAGACTGAGGATGACATCTTCTGCCCCTCACCAAGGAGTCCAAGTGCAGTTATGTGGATTTGTCATAAGTGACATCATTTTGATTAAAATTGATCATTGTGTTTTATATTTACAATTGCATTGTGACTACTTTAAAGCCTATTATACAATAAAGCTCTTTGTTGTTTTTGGATATTTCATCTTAGAACTACTAGTGTTAATAACAATTTGAAGTAGTTTCCACAATACTTGTGGATTTTGGCTTACTTTTGTTTTATGTACAAATTAATTTTAGTTGCTTTACTTGACTTTGTTGCAACTGATGCATTTGCTATGTGTTAGCAGACCGTGCAGTAGAACTGGACTTAAAAACAGTCATCTGGCTCCACTTAGAGCTCGGAAAATGCAGATGCTTTGCATTTATTAAATAATTCCCTACTTACAGAACGGAAGTAGATAGTATTTCCTTAAGATGTACACTATGGTCAATGGACTTCTTCAATACCTCTAAATGATAACCAGTATCTGACTTCCCAAACACGTTTCTGTAGAGCTGTCAGTGCTTTATTTCTCCGTGCACCCAACTGCCTGCGCCTGCCTGGGCACAAAACAGGCAATGAAGAACTAGCACGCCCTTTGTAAGAAAAGACTAGAACGTCAACAGGGAAATGTTGCTTTTTAAGGTTTTTACTTAATGTAAAATTTTGATGAGCTATTTTTTTGATGAATACAGTTGTTTTTTACTTTCTTAAATATCATTTGATTTAAAATTTGCTTTGATATTAAATATGCATGCAAAGTCAGCTTTTACTCTTAAAAATACTTCTTCAAAATTTTAACTTACTGTACACTCTATATCAAACTAATTCTACTAAAAGTTAATTTATTTTAAATATTTAGGTGTCAGACAAAGAGAAAATTGACCAACTTCAAGAAGAACTTCTGCATACCCAGGTAATTCTGATGAGTGAAAAGAACCAGGGACATTTTTATAAGTTGATGTGGAAATGTATTTTTTTTAACAAAGCAAAATTTGGAATGGTTTAATGATAGAACATTATTCTCAATGGATGCAAAAACTAAGTGAGAAATAAGGAACAAAGAAGGACCTTATAAATGTGGTTGAGTCATTTATGTGTGAAAACCTACTTTTGAGTGAATCTTGTGCTTCTAATTTTTAAGAAAAACTATGGAAAAATTAAAGAAAGTGGCTTGTCCTTATGTAAACCTATGCTTTCATTTTTACATGTATAGGCTAATTAATTTCAGTAACAGCTCTAATTAAATCAAGTCACAATTGCATTTACCACTGTTCTAGTCAGCTCTCGGGAGCTTTTTCCTTTGCTTCTCTAAAGCCCCAAACCAGCCAGATAAGTTTTCTAAGGGTATTTCTGGCACTACTTTGAAAAGCTAGTCTCATAATTGATTATAAAATTATTATTTTCAAGATCTGTTGTTCTGTGCAATGTACCAAATAGGTGACATTCCAGTACAAAATTGCCTTGTCACCCACTTCATTGTTAGTTATTATTGTTATAATTTATAATATTTGAGATATTTTTAAGTTCAAAAGACATTATTTGGGGTCTCTCTTTGTAGGGGAAAAAATCAGCATTGGGTAATCTAGCTGAAATTAATTAGTATACTTTGAGTCGCAGGTTTCCTTAATACCTGTGAATTGATTCTCACATGTTAGAATTGCCTGTGCTCTGGGCATAACGATGTATGTATTTTTAAGACTTCCTAGCCAAGCAGTTTCAGTCTGTAGCCAGAGGCTGAGTCATTGGTCACAGCGTGGTCTCTGGAGCAGTAGCATCTAACAAGTGGCACTTGTTAGAAATGCAGTTTATTGGCCCCATTCCAGACACAATGAATCAGAAGCTCTGAGACTGGAATCCAGCAGTCTTTGTTTTTAAAAGCCATCTAGTGATTCTGATACATTCTTCCATTTAAGAGTTACTGGTCTAGAGCTTTAGAGGACAGCCCAGTAGCACATCTCTGTAAAATAGCTACGGAATGGCACCTGTACCAAAGAATGGTTTCATCCCCAGAAATTTCATAGATCCATTATTGATTCCATATTTACAAAGAAATGAGCCAGAGGAAATTCTACCTACCACCCTTATAACATTCATTGATACTAAGCCTTGGACTTGTGTGCAGTGATAGTTGATAGCCACTGAGCATTGACACAAACACCGTATGGAGAATTTATGGTATAATTAAAGCTGGGGTTCTCTATATCAGTGATATCCAATAGAAATACGATGCAAGCTACATGTGTAATTTAAAATTTTCACATTCCTATGCAAATAGGAATGCGTAGAATTGATTTTAATAATAATATATTTTATTTAACACAGTAAATCCCAAATAGTGTCATTTAAACATGTAATTAGAATAAAAAATATTAGTTGCTTTAATTGTTTAGTTACTGAATCATAAAAATCTGGTATGTGTTTTATGCTTTACAGCATATCACAACTTAAACTGGCCACATTTTATGTGCTTAATAGCTGTATGTGACTAGTGGCTACCATACTAGACAGCAAAGATCTAATTCTTAAATGCTGCCAGAATTTTGTTATATGCAAGGTCTGTCTGGAAAGTATCCAGCCATGTACTATGAAAATAGAGACATTTACTGAAGAAGATACAAGAAACATTGTATATAGGACAGTGATGCCTCAGTTTCCTCCAAAGTAGGCAGGCACCTTGGGACCTCACTCAGTTCTCTCACCATCAGCAGCCCCATTTTATTTTCTGGAATCTCATTGACAGCCTGAAATCTCTTCCCTTTCAGAGGAGATTTTACTTTTGGGAAAAGCCAGAAGTCACAAGGCACCAAATCTGGGTTGTAGGGTTGCTGAGTCACCTGGGTAATTTGATGTTTCACAAAAAAAACTCTGCACAAGATGTGATGCATGAGTGGGCGTGTTGTGATGAAACTGCCAATCACCAGTTGTCCATAGCTGGGAACTTCCAAATCATCCGAATAGTTTCAGGGGAGGAACCTCCAGGCTTGGCCATGCAGTACACATGTTCACTCAATGATGTCTACCACCTCCACTGACTAGTACAGTGAAGTCATCATTGTTCACACATATGCATTCCAGTCAACTCTCCTTGCTGCCAGGTTATATTGATGTCACACAAACCATTCTCGTTAAACTAACAATGGTTGGGCTTTTTCTAGATAGATCTTATATACCACTATTATCATATACTATTACTACATATAAATGAATAAGTTCTGTAAAAAAAAAGGTATATAGTGTGATATAACCTATAGTTCTGTTTGTTTCATACTATATAGTTAAACTACGTAATTTGTTTTTCTTTAATTTGACTTAAATTGGACATTCTCTGAGGATAGAATCATGATTTCCTGTTGTGTCCTGGGAAGATTACAACTTAAACAATAATTCTAAGAAATATTTTCCATTATAAAAGGCATGATATTTTAAGTTGAACATAAACATTCTGCTGGTTGTGGGATGGAATAATTCTTAATAGTTTCCCAAAACTTGTTAATGCTTAGAGAAGAAATAATAATGTATAAACTGAAAGGACCAATTACAAAAGGATCACATTTGTTTAAGAAAAGTGTGTAGCTAAGCACATACTTCGACAAAACCCCTGCTTAAATATATTAATTGTTCTTAAAATCTGTTTTTATTATCAGCCTTTTAAAAATTAATGTACAATCTCTGGCCACAGAAGTTTACCAAAACTTGGAAGAGTTTGAGCCCTTGACTCAGACCTCTGTTCAGAACTCTGAACCTTTGCCTCACTTGAAGGCTTCAGGGAGTCAGTGCAGGTGAAACAGTCACTAAAGGGCCTGGCACATAATGCGTGCTCAGGTACTGTTAGCTGTTACTCATTTATACCATTTCAATTAAAACATAAAAGAATTCGGGGAATGGGAAGAATATGAATTTTTGTCAACTACCCCTGTAATGAAGACTTGAAACTTTGATGTGAAAGGAAGTGCTGCTTCATGAGGTACACCTAAGGACGGTCTTCTTTCAATGCTTCCATTTTTAGCTTTTTTATACAATTTAACTTCTTCATTGTAAATAGAATTTTCCGTGTAAAATGTCCAATTATAATAGAAAATTATAATGAGCTTCAATTTGTATAAGATAATCATAATTTATTTTATTCACTCAACACTTTCATGGGAGCTTTTTAAATGAAATAATTGTAAATAGGAGATACGACATCACGATTTTGGAAGCTTTTAATTTAGACTTAATTAATGTTATTTATTAACCTGTCTTTTTCTATATAGTTATGGTATTATTTTGTTTCAGTTAAAGTACCAGAGAATCTTGGAACGGTTAGAAAAGGAGAACAAAGAATTGAGAAAATTAGTGTTGCAGAAAGATGACAAAGGCATCCATCATAGAAAGCTTAAGGTATTTTAAGTTTTTCTTCATTCGTTGTAGTCCTCAGGACTGTGCCACTCCACATTGCGCGTTCACGAACACTAGTGTGTGAGGACCCAAGCAGTGCTCTGTCCTGCTCTGCTTTCTCGCCTGATGCCCCCAGGGGCAGGGAGGTTCTCTCCCTGTATTAGGACGGTTTACAAATGGAAGTTTTCGACATTTGTTTTAAACTGTGCCCATTAAATCTACATACTTTTAACAGGCATTTCTTGTAAATCAGTTTATTTTCCGAAATGCCTAGTTTATCTTCAGGCCAATTTCATTGCTATAGCTATAAAATCAGAATTCTGAGTGGATGGACATTTATATATGACTTACCATCATTGCCTAACCAGTTTTTCCAGAGTGAATGATTAGGCTATTTTCTTCAGTTTTGAGAAAGTTAATATTTTCTTCTGGAAAGTTCCTTAGGCATTTAAAGAATTTTTGCAAAAGCATATGCTGGTACTGTTATCAGCATATTGATAATTACGATTATCAGTAAATTAAATTTTGTTATTGCTCGCTAAACCAAGCTGTATGTGCTGAATTAAGTTGGAGTAATTCTTTTACTTCCATATCCATAAACTGGATTTGTATGTAGCAAAACTGCATAAATCATAGCACATACATTTGGTAGCCTTGGTCCAAAGAAATGTAGTTGTAGTTTAACCAGCATGTATTAGTAGTTCTGACTTTAAATCATGACTACATAAAACAAATAAATAGCATGTCTTTATTTACAGATTACGCATGGCATTGAGAAAAGTTATGTCCAAGTGTTAATATATTTTGAGAGTTTATCTTAGAAACAGCATTTTCTGTCATAAAATTAAGTGGCAATGAAAATTTAAAGAATTTTTTGTTCGTTTTTCAGTAGAGGGATAGTGGTTGCTTCCCATTTATTATTTCTAGGTGTTAGGAGATTAAATCAAATACTTATTTGAACATTGTCATTTGCCAGGTACCATGTTCGATCCTGTTTCCCCGTACAGGGAGAAGCAGTGCAGAATGCCTGCCCCTGGTGCTCGCACAGTTTAGCCTGCCCGGTTGTCAAGCACTTGTTCGTGCTTACTGATTTAAGAGTCCTTTCGGTGATTCTTTCTGCACTTCAATCCTCTTTTCAGCCTTTCTTCCCCATGGCCCCCACTCCCTCCGCCCATCTTTCTATCTGTCCATCTATCTATCTATCTATCTATCTACCTCTGTCTCTGTATCTGACACATACACCACATTTGGTAGAAAATGATTTCCTTTCAGCTGGTCACCTGGCCCCTTATTTGGCTTTTATGGTGTTAATGGTGTGCCTTTGTTGGGCATTTAATAATAACTTTTCAATATTAAATAGTAACTTCCCTTTTTCACTATTTAATTAGGAGGTTAGGAGATCCTGAATTAATGTACTTTAATAATCAGTGAATCTCTAAAATAAATTGGATAAATTGGATAAGAAGAAATGGAATTTTATTCTATACTATTTTACTATTAATATATTTATATAGTTAGAAAAAACTGTGATGATTATGCGAAACCATTTAGAATTTATCAACTTGTTTTCTCTTGACACATCTGTGGTATTTTTTTAAATGTTTTCACTGTTTAATATTAATGTTTTTAATTTTATAGAAGTCTTTGATTGACATGTATTCTGAAGTTCTTGATGTTCTATCTGATTATGATGCCAGTTATAATACACAAGATCATCTGCCAAGGGTAAGTGAAAAATTAATACATAGTGAATTATTATGCCCATTAGCAAAAAAACACTTTAGATTTTAAAAAAGTTCTGTGTGTGTATATGCATATGAGTGGGGATTCCCCCAAACACCTGGAATTTATTTATAAAAGTTGTGTATTTAATCTTACACATTTAAACTTCACTCACTGTCAAAGTTACTCACCATTTGAGGCAATACACCTATCGAGATGTTTTTTTCTCTGCTCAAAACAGTTTTTGAACTTGTTGATTTTGATGCCTTTTAGTGCTTTTTTGTTTCACCTCTTTGACATCAGCAAAACGTTTACCTTTGAGGACTTTTTCATCCAGAAAAAAATAAGTCACTCAGGGAAAGATCAGGTGAATAGGGAGGGCAGGGCATGGGGTCCATGCCATTTTTGGTCAAAAGCTGCTGAAAACTCAGCACAGCATGGGCAAGTGTGCTCATAAATCACCCATCATGAAATGGGCAAATGCAGTGAAAGAGTCTTCAAAAAAAAATTTCACTGAAGCTGAATTCAACCTCTCACAACAACACCAGCTGGTACACTGATACAGATGGGTTCCTAGAGCACTCACTTAGCAGGAGAAGCCTGTGCTATAAGGGGCCCATCCTCCAGAAGACAATTTCAGTTTTATTTCGGTCCCCCCCTCATCTATACACATAATATATACACATGCATATATATACACATAGACTTAATCAGAGGCATACATTTTTAGCTATATGTTATATATGTATTCTAGATGATGTCTTAAGTATTGAATGTTGTTTGAGTATTTTGATACATTGAATTTAACATTTATATGTAATAAAGGAAGGCTATTAGATATTTGGCATTATATATTCATAATATCCATGATATTAAAGTACCTGAGCAGTGGATAAAATTTGGCACATGGGTGAAATTTAACCTCATAGAATTGAAAATGTCTTTGTAAAGAGTAAACTAACTATGGGAAAGATTTGTAGAACATAAATAATTTTAGAAATAGGGGTTTAAATTAATATAGGTTTTTAATAAAAATTTGGCTATAAATGGGTCCAATTCATCTTTTCCTATTTATATTTTCAATGTGCATACATGTATCAGCTATCATTTTTTCATGGATGATACTATCATTTAACTGTAGATATTTTAGAAGACTAAAAAAATCTCAGCAGCATTGCAAATGTATTTAAGTAGCCGCTGGTATTGAATAACATGAGTAAGTGTGACTTGTTTTGTGGCAAGGTTGTTGTGGTTGGAGATCAGAGTGCAGGAAAAACTAGTGTGTTGGAAATGATTGCTCAAGCGCGAATATTCCCACGAGGATCTGGGGAGATGATGACACGTTCTCCAGTTAAGGTAAGACAATGGGCCATCCGGGCGACGTTCTTTAGAAAGGAGCCGCTGCAGTGAGCTTTGTTTATTGTGTTGAAGAGTTTTAACTACACGAAAAATTGACATGTGGCATTTGGAATTATTCCTATTATAGAAATCAGTAGAAGGCACAGCCAGCAGGCCAGTGTGACCGAGCTGAGTGAGTGAGGAGAGAGTGATGGGAGAAGAGGACAGTGGCACAGGCTATACTTAGGCCTTTGGAGTTTACTCTGAGTAAGAGAATGAGAATCTTGGAATTAGAGTAAGTAAATATAGATAATTCCCTGGCTTTAATGTAAAAAAGAATAGAGAAATGGGACAGTAGCGGTTGAAATATGTTGAGTCAGTGGAGTGTTTTTAAAGATATTTACATGCTGTATGTAATGTCATAGTTGGGGGAAAAATGATGCAAAAGAGAGGGAACAAAGAGGGAACAGAGTCATCGGGTAAAAGAGGCTGGGGCTCCGTGTACACGTTGTCCACGTACAGGCACCCTAACAATTCAGCCATGGTTACAGGAAGGAAATCCATGGCTACAGAGTCTTTCATTCACAAGATATTTATTAGGTGCTTAATATGTGCCAGCACTGTTCTAGGCAGTGTGCTGGTGAACAAAGCACATTGTTCACCATAACTTTCACCATACTATAAACCTTCACCATAACACATAAGTTCTAGCAGAGAGAGATGAGTAGGAGACATAGTAAGTGACTAAGTTACATAGTATGTTAGAAGGTGGTAAGTGTGCAAAAAAGAAAAAATGGAGCCAGGCAGTGGGAATGATGGTGCTAGGGTATTGGTGCTTAGTTGAACTAAGACTTGGAGAAAGGGAGGGAGGGACTTGTGTGGCTCTCTAGTTGAAGAGTGTTTTCATACAGAGAGAACGTTAGTGCGAAGCCTCTGACAAAGATGGCAGTTATTTCCAGGCCAGTGTGGCAAGGACAGTGGAGAGGAGTTAGGTGGTGAGATCAGAGGATTAACGGGTGGGGGCAGTGGTGGTGAGGGCGCAGATTGTTAGAGCCTTGTAAGGCATTGTGCAAACTCTGGTTTTTATTTTGAGTAAAATGGGAGCCCATGGAGGGTTTTGAGCAGAGTAACATTACTTTTTAAAAGGGTCGCTATGACTGCTGTGTTGAAAACAGACATAGGCTCTAACCAATGTGATTCTCTTGGTTGGGGGGTCATCCCACAAAGTGGAAGGTCACCAGTTGTTTCCTCGTCAGGGCACATGCTTTGGTTGCAGGTTTGGTCCCCAGTCAGGGTGCCTATGAGAGGCAACCAGTTGATGTTTCTCTCTCACATTGATGATTCTCTCCTTCTTTTTCTCCCTCCCCCCCCCCCAACAAAAAAAATAAAATGAAAGAAAGAAAAGAAAAGAGACATAAGCAAGAGAGGTAGAACCAGGAAGACCACGTAGGAAGCTTCTGGAGCATCCAAGTGATACTTGGACCAGAGATGTAGCAGTGAAGGTGACAGAAAATGGTTGAATCTATTATGAAAGTAAAATCAACATGATTTGTTGACATATTTGATATGGAAAGAGAGGAGGTTAGTTGTCAGGATAGCTTGAGGTTTCTGGCTCAAATAAATTAAAGCATGCCATTGGCAGGGGGGAGTCTGGATTTCAGTGAGTTTGCTTTGGGGAAGAAAATCAGGAATTTTGGACTTGCTAAGGGGTGTTAACAAACTAACAGTTGGATATACAAGTTTGGAGAGCAGTCTGAACTAGAAACTTAAATGTAGGAGTCATAATCAAGTATCTAAAGGTAGTATGTAAAGCCACGGTCTCACTGGATAGGATCGCCATGGCAGTGAGCAGAGAGAGAGGAGACAGAAGGAAGGAGCGTGTCCCAGGCACTCTAACATTAAGACACTGAGGGAGATGGAAACAGCAAAGGAGCCTGCAAAGGAGAACTGGGGTGGTAGGAGGGAGACCAGAACAGTGCAGCTGGTGTCCTGAAAGTCGGGGAGGGGGGGGATATGCAGGAGAACGCGTGACTGGCAAGGCCAGTGCTGCTGATAATCAGGGAAAATGAAGACTGAGAACTGATTATTGAGTTTATAGTGGAGACAAGTAAGTAGAAATGTGGAAGTTTCCTTCTGATTGCTTCCCCTTCATCAGTGACCTCAGAACCTAGATTATCAGCTGTTAAGTAAAGAGAGGGGAGAAGGTATTGAAAATTGAGTAAGAGGAAAATGTGACGTCTGTTCTAGGTGAGTGGTGAGTTGATACAGGAAGCTGAGAAATACCCAGATTGCTGAGGGGTACTGACGTCCCCATTAAGATCGTGGTCACCAGCTTAAGAGTGAACTGTATGGTTGTATTTTATTTTTCTTTTAGTGCAGCTGGTGGGTGTATTATAGGGTAACTGAGGAGTTGGAAAATTGGTGTCACCAAGAAGGAATGCCAGAGTAGTGGCAGAAAAGGAGGCAGTGAGACTGACTGATGCTAAAATCTTGTAGAAATAGAGTCTGTTCATAACTGCAACCAGCAGTCCGGTGTGATTCATACTGAGTGCACGTTTGGGATCTACCTGTGAGTTCAACCAAGTCGTGTCGAGCTAGTTCTTTCTCATTGTGCGTTGGGAACGGCTTTCAACTGGTGTGCCACAAGAATTCAAAAACATGCGGTACCTGACTGCTCAGGGGCACTGACCTCTTTTCCCTCAGATTGTCAAATACAAAAATGGCAACAGCCAACACAACAATAGCCATCTGGCACAAATGAATCAAAATTATACCTATTTTTTTCAGATTGGCCAAAAAATATATAGTTTTCGGTGTGCCACAGAATTTTAGTAGTTTATGTATGCCATGAGATGAAAAAGGTTAAAAATAGTGTTCTATGGTGTCAATTGAATGTACCACACTTTACAGATCCATTTTATATTGATGGGCATTTGGGATGCTTTTAATTTAGAAAGAAAAAAATGAACTGACCGCACCTCATACGATGCTCTGTAGACTGTGACAACACTGTAAACCAACTCCCACATTGCACATTGTGGTCAGCACCCTAATTGTAGCAGCTGTGGTGGTGTTATGTTTTAGGAAGAGCTCACTTTCGTCACGCCGCGTGGACAGAATGCCGGAAAGCCCCAAGGCCGGTTCCTTCCCAGTCCGCCCCTACTCCTCAGTGTTTCTCAGGACTTGTCCTCCTTGGTGGACTCTGGACTCTGCGTTCCTCTTCCCTCAGGGCTGCATAGCATGTTAGCCTCGTTAGCAGCTTCTTTCTGCTTAATTTCTTTTCTTTCTTTTTTTTTTTTTTGCAATTTTTTAACATTCTAATTGTTGTTCAAGAACAGTTTTCTGTCTTTTACTCCCATCCCAGCCAACCCCCTCAGTCCTTCCCACCTCCCTCCCTCTTCCACCTCCCCCTAGTTTTTGTCCTTGTGTCCTTTATACTTGTTCCTGTAAACCCTTCCCCTTTTCCTCTGAAATTCTGTCCCTTCTCCCCTCTGGTCACTGTCAGCCTGTTCTCTATTTCAGTGTCTTTGGTTATATTTTGCTCGTTTGTTTGTCTTGTTGTTTAGGTTCCTGTTAAAGGTCAGATCATATGATAATTGTCTTTCACTGCCTGGCTTATTTCACTTAGCATAATACCTTAAAGGGAAATTGTGTGCAGACGGTGGGGCTTGGAATTTGGAGATTCATTTCTGCTGTGCATTTTTGTCTGGGTTCTCTGGGACTTTGGCACCCTAAGTCGTGGCTGCTTGAAAACCCTGGCTCCTCAACCCAGTGTAACTGCTGTTAAGTCTTAAACTTTTCTCTTGGGCCACTCTGTGCCCCAAATCAGCAAATGCCCTGAAGGAAAAGAGCTGCAGGAATATGCCCTCCAGACCCTTTGGGGTCTTAGACTCAGGCCACAGTGCTCTCTGATTCCTTTAAGCGGCTGGTTTTGGTTTGTTATCTAACCTGTTTGCCCCATCTCAGTAGAGGGAATTGTGTTTTAAAATCGGATCATTATAGTGAAGCTTGAAAAGTAACAAAAAAATCAAGGAATATGAAATTAAGAAATTGAAACCACTGACTGTTAATAAGTTGTTAAGAGTTTCTTGCTCAAATGATGCTCTTTGGGGAAAAGGGCCTCAGCTCTCCTGTAGTGAGTAGCACTCTCTTCTTTGGCACCCTAGTTTTTGCTACACTGTTCTAATATCTCTGTATGTATCTGTCCAAGAATGGAGACAGATATAAATAAAATCTAAACCAGGGACAGTCACTTCTTCATGTGTCCCCACCTACAACACTTGGCACAGTTAGCTCTCAGTAAACAGGTGTTAAATAAATGAATTGCCCTTCACCTAAATTTACATGTGAAGTTAAATGCAAGATTTTCGATTGATGGCTTTGTGTTCAGTATCCAACATTGAATGTGACACACGAAGGGCAGCAGCATTTCAGGTCATGAAAGATATAAAGTCGTCAGCAACCTTGTTGGGCAGTCACGAGACATGTGACAGATGCGTGGACAATACAGCTAGAGAATTCTGTGGTCTCCGTGCTGCCATGTTGGCAGCCCCCGGGGATGCACCCGATGTGTGTAGTGTGAAGGGGTGCCTGGATGTGTGCCACGCAGTGGCCCTGTCTAGCCTGTGTAAGTGCTGTGGGGATGAATATAGATTGTAACTCATTATTACATCTCAATTTGTATTTCAGGTGACTCTGAGTGAGGGTCCTCACCACGTAGCCCTATTTAAAGATAGTTCAAGAGAGTTTGATCTTACCAAAGAGGAAGATGTAAGTAGCATTCATGTGAGATTTATATGTGCAACTTTATAGCCTGCATAAACTTATACAAGACAAATTAATGGAATATTTATTAACTGAAGATTTTCTTAGGTCTTCGTTGTTTTTCTACTTATAGCTTGCAGCATTAAGACATGAGATAGAACTTCGAATGAGGAAGAATGTGAAAGAAGGCTGTACTGTTAGCCCAGAGGTAAGTGTTGCAATTCATTTCAACAATGTTTTATGGAAATATAATGGTTGTGATTCTAAATAAATCATGGTTTGGTATTGACATTTAGATTGCCACTCTTCCAAGATAACAGATTTTTTTTTTAATATTCCAAATAACATATCACTTTGTGGGTAATTATCTAGCAGCAACACCTGGGAACATTTTAGGAACCCACATTCTAAGGCTCCACCCAAGACACACCAAATGATAAATTGAATTTGGGGCCCACCAGTGTGTTGTAACAGCTCTCCAGTGGTTCTGATTAGCCCTGAAGTTGGAGAACCACTGCTCTTGTTCAGTCTCCTAATCTTACACACGAAAATGTGGAAACCTAGAGAGATTTAGTGGCTTGCCCAAAATATAGTTATGTTTAGGATCCAAAAATATATATTTTTTTCTGAGCACCATATCTGAATGGATAAGGTATAGAATTTTCAGAATATATATGACCAAAGAATTCCTCACAAGCTTCTTCCAAATTAGTTTTTCTTTTTTTCACCCTGGTAGACCATATCTCTGAATGTAAAAGGCCCTGGACTCCAGAGGATGGTACTTGTTGACTTGCCAGGTGTGATTAGTGTAAGTATACATAGAACTCGTATTTTATCTTATTCCTGCTGTGGAAAACATTTATAATGACACTTAAATCCTTTTCTTTAAGACTGTGACATCAGGCATGGCTCCTGACACGAAGGAAACTATTTTCAGTATTAGCAAAGCTTATATGCAGAATCCTAATGCCATCATCCTATGTATTCAAGGTAAATCTTATCAAAAGAGTTTAATTGCACTGATAAGCTTCCTTTATCAATCCAAGCTTTGCTGTAAATGTGCAGGCTACGTAAACATACAAGACAAATATGTTTTACCATCTCTTACTTATTCATTTTACTAGTAAATAGAATTGAGATTGGGGGTATTTTGATAAATTTCACTGTAAACATCATAGAAATTGTTATTGGCTAGTATATCTTTTCGTGACAAAGATGTATTAAGAAAATCTTCCTTACTATAATGTAGACACAGAGATGTAGCTTCTGGGAGTTTTTAAAATCCAGCGTGCAATTATTAAGTGTTGTTTTTAATTTTTCAGACGGATCTGTGGATGCTGAACGCAGCATTGTTACAGACTTGGTCAGCCAAATGGACCCGCATGGGAAAAGGACCATATTTGTTTTGACCAAAGTAGACCTGGCAGAGAAAAACGTGGCCAGTCCAAGCAGGGTGAGGCCAACAGATTGTCTGTACAAGCTCCCGCTGTGACGGGGGCTGTTTGTAAATTTAAAAAAGTCCTTACGGAACACTTTATGGATTTTTCTTGGTTCTCTGTAAAAACAAAGCATTGGAAAGTTACAGTAAAGTACGTAGGTACAATTTTGAGTTGTAAATAAAATTCCATAATTATAGTCAATTTGCTTTACAAATACTTAAACTGCGCATGTTGCATACTCTAAATAATTGTGTATGCTGACATACGCTCATTAACCAACCTTATCTGTGGTGCTTCTCTTTTTAAATTTTCTAATCGTTGTTCATGAATTGGTTTAAAACTAGTGACAGTACATCTGAGAACAGACTGAGACTGGAAAAAGAAAAAACAAACAACTAGTGACAATAGAGATTCCTTTTGGACTTTATGCTTTTTTTTTTTTTTTTTTTTTTTTTTTTTTTTTTTTTTGTAGATTAACATCTTTTCTAACTCATTAAAGACTGTGGCAGACTTTTATAGTAGAGAAGGCTTAGACTAGATGCCAGGTGTCAGCATTCTTATCTATGCTCCAACACTAAAGGAGTGTGTGCTTGGGCAAATCTTGTTAATTTTTCTGTAATTAGTGCACAATCCAGCCAGTGATTTTCAACTGGTGTGCGGCTGTAGGCACACTGGTATGCCACTAGGATTTTTAAAACATGCAGTACTTGACTATTTGTCATGGGCACTGACCTTTTTTAACTTATATTGTCAAATAAAAAAATAACAACAGCCAATACAACAATATCTATTTGTTGTGAATGAATCAAAATTATACCAATTTTTTGGTGTGTTGCAGAATTTTAGTAATTAGTTTATGTGTGCCATGAGATGAGATGAAAAAGGTTGAAAGTCTCTGGTCTAGGTAATCTCTAGGTTCATTTTCATTCTGCAATGCTGTGACTTTGACTTCTGTACATAGTGGTCAGTGTTCTTCCTCTCTGCCTCTTGTAGCACGGAAAGGAGTTTATTTCAAGGTAGCATGTATAAGTGTTACTAAGGTGCAGGCCTTGACTTGGATCATGCTCTGTACTTAATTGTAAAGGTATAAGGTGCTCTGGTTAAGAGTGCAGAAACTGAAGCCAGATTGCTTGGTCTCAAATCCTAGCTCTACTCTTTGTTAGCTGTGTAACCTTGGATGAGTTATTTAACATCTTAGTGCTTTAGGCTCTCATTTGTTGGAAATGAAGATGATAATGGTATGAGCTCATAAGTTGTGAAAGTTTAATGAGTTAAATGTTTGTTTTAAAAATGGTCAAAATAATCCTTGGCACAAAAGTGTTGTATACATGGTGGCTGTTGTCTGTTCTCATTGAACAACAACTTTAGATGTAAGTGCCCATCCCTCATGCTGCTGCTTAGAATTTGTCTCCTTTCCACCTGAGACTTTTTGAGACTGTGTCTCTCCATTGGGCTTCTGAGACAGATCACTCCTACATTGACTGATTGTCTAAGAAGGACCCACAGGACTAAAACACGTAGTCATACTTAACACCGAAGATTTATTACAATGAAAGAAGACAAAGCAAAGTCACAACGGGAAAAAGCACAAGAGATGAAGTCTAGAGGAGACCAGACTCGTGTTTTCCCAGTAAAGTCACAGAGGACATGCCTAGTCCCTCCATCAACAGGTTACTCATTAAAGACTCAGCACCTAAGGTTTTATTGGGGCCTGCCTGGTTTTGTGGGCACCCTCAAGTACCAAAATTCCAGCTGCCCAAAGGAAAGCAGATGTTCAGCATAAACCACACTGCTTGCACAATGAGCTACTGTTATTTAAGGGAAGTTTTATATTAATGTAGGGAATTGTTTACTAGCTAAGTTCCCAGATACCAGCCTAGGACAAGCAGGCCTTTCTAAGGACAGCATTCTCAGGCCTGCTGTATTAACTCTTAACTCTATGACCTTTGCTTTGCCTTGTTTTATGGGTGAGGCCTGCTGTGGCAGTATTAATCCTGATATGGACATGAGGAGAAGTGAGGTAAAAGCAAATTTCTGTGCTTTTTTCCCATCTCTTCAATCCTTTCATTTCTTTGTCCTCTTTTCTAGGATAGTGAGTCTGTATTTCTTTTGAAATGCAATTAAAGCTTATATAGCAGTCCTTTTTTATACCCAGAGTCAGCGTCAGCTTAGGGATGTGACCAGTATTGGAGGAGGGATTCTTACATCAGTAAGTCTTCACCTGAGTGGTCCAACGTCTGGAGTAGGAACTCTGACGTTGTGTGGATGATAGGTCTCTATGGGAATGTGCATTTTTCTGGGGAAAAAGTCTGTAGTTTTTGTTACATTTAGAAAAATATTTTTTACCCTAAAAGAGTCGAGAACCCATGGATTCAATTTTTTTTAAGTTAAAAAAAAAAAGACAGTTCAACCTGGTTAGACTTTAGATATTTCAGGAAGAATATGGAGAAATAATAGCAGCTACCATTTATTGAATCTTCTGCACTCGTAGCACTGTGTTAAGTATCATTTTCACTGCTTAACAACCACTTTGAACAAGTTGTGGTGTATTTAATGCCACACAGCTAGTTAAGTGGCTGAGTAGAAATTCAAACAAAGGCCTGACTCCAAAGCACTACACATTATTGCAGGTTTTAATTTCGTTTTAATAATACATAAATAAAACTTGTGTTTTAATAATACATTTTTAATATACTAAAGTCAACTATATTTAGTTTTTCCTCAAATAGCAATTGAACGGCATTTTATTATTTTTGTATAATTTGCATATTTAAATGAACATATACATATAGAGCATTATTAAATTTGCTTTCTAAATTGTATATAATTTTCTTTAAAATTCTCCAAGCCTTCATCTGACATTTATTCTTCTAATTTTGAAAAATAGATTCAGCAGATAATTGAAGGAAAACTCTTCCCAATGAAAGCTCTGGGTTATTTTGCTGTTGTAACGGGAAAAGGTATGCAGAGATGGATTGCTGTAATTGAAGTTTTTGTTGTTTTCCTGTAGTAAACATTCATTTTCTTAGTGAGAACTTCACCATCATCTTTCCCTAGGCAACAGCTCTGAAAGCATAGAAGCAATAAGAGAATATGAAGAAGAATTTTTTCAGAATTCAAAACTCCTAAAGTAGGTATCTTGTCTAAAAATTTAAAGATGTTATAGTCAGGGGCTAGTTTAAATTATTTTTACTTAAAAGTTTGTTTATAATTGTTAGTTTGACATTGACTTTCCAGGATTTTTCCCAAATGGTGATCTGTGTCTACTAAGCAAGTCCTCTGGCTACTCTGACAGGATGGGGAGCAGGTCACCACGTGGTGCAGTGCGTGCCGACGTAGCAAGCTGGCCCTGGTAGTGTGGGCCGTGAGAGACCGCGTGGACAACTTCGAAGTTGATTGACTTTTAAAGTGATTTTTAAAAACAAACACATTTTAAATACATTTAGCCTTCCGCTTATGGTATTAGGGAAGGTTGAAATTGGACTGGCGATGTCAAAGGGATTTCCCTAAATAGATATTGACAGAAATTAACAGAAAATAAATAAGATACTAACAGAAAAGCAAAAGGAGGGGCTAAAGAGCGACTGATTTATAGTAAAACTTTACATGTAGTGAGTCTCTTGAAGTGGAAAAGTGTGTTCGCTCTATACTGGCATAGTAAATCAAGGTAGTTCTTATAATCTTAAGTATTATCCAATGGGACAGGAGCTGGCAAGCGTATAGAACTGCTGTCCAATACAGTACAGCAATCACTATCCTTGCATGTTCATTTAAATCTAAATTAGTTAACATAAAATTAAATCAAATAAAATTAAAACTTCAGTTGTCAGTCACACTAGCTGTACATTTCAAGGGCTCAATAACCCCATCTGGCCAGTGTGCTTGCCCTATTGTATAGTTCAGATATAGAACATTTTCATCACAGAAAATGTTATTGGACAAAGTTGCTATAAAATGTATGCGTGGCTGTTCTCAGTAGCTTACTGTAATGAACACATTCTCAAACTTAGTACAGCCCTTTTGCCATTTTACATATGCTTTAATTCTTGTTACTCTTTACAGGGCCAGCATGCTAAAGGCACACCAAGTGACTACAAGAAATTTAAGCCTTGCTGTATCGGACTGCTTTTGGAAAATGGTACGAGAGTCGGTTGAACAACAGGCTGATAGTTTTAAAGGTAAGTTGGGTTTCTGAAATAAGGCAACACATTTAGATATTGCATTACCTGGCAATTTTAGGCACCCATCACGTCCTTTACTCCCTTTCTTTAATAGTTGTGTTTTAGTTCACTTATTGTCAGATAGTATATGCAAAGTAGAAAGAACACAGTCTTCAGCTGTAGCACTGCAAGAACAGGATTTTTCCTTTCAGAGGGAACATTGCTGGGGGCACGTGGGAGTTTAAACACATTATAAGGTTCACAGTAGCGCATGGGAGAAAATGCTTCATTAAGTGCAGTGAAGTCAGAGTCCCCTCTGAGGGGAGGAGGAAATGTGTTAGGAGTCAGAGCAGCCTGCACTTCAGCTCGTCCCTGAGCCCTGCACTTCCCTGCCCTGTGGCTTCCACAGTTTCATTTGGTGAGAGTGTACATTTCTTCTCTTTCCCATTTAGATAGCCTACCTATTTATTCCACTTAGTCCCTGAGCAACATTTCACAGAAGAGAAAATTGAGGCACAGGGTGCCTTACCCAAGTACCATACCCAGCGTCACACAGAGGCAGACCCAGGGTTTGAATCTTAGTGGTATGAACCCAGAGTCTGTGCTCTTAGCTGCTGTACTAAACTGCTTCAGTTGTGTGTTTTGTGGGTTGAAAATGGAGAAACTAGAGTCACGGGGATTTGTTGGGAAATTTTGCAGTAATGAGATTCTGAGATGTTGAGAGCCCAGAGTACTCAGGAGCTGCAGGTGCATCTTATATTCAGGAGATATGCAAGGTAGCCAGCCGTTAGCTTAGCCACTGCATCTGGGGAAGAAGACAGTCCTCAAACTTGAACATTTTTTCCTTCTTCCTCAGCAACACGTTTTAACCTTGAAACTGAGTGGAAGAATAACTATCCTCGCCTGCGAGAACTTGACCGGGTAATATTTGTGCACTTCATGTATTTTGAGTATATGTAATCTGGAGATTTTCAACTGGTGTGCTGCAACAGTTTTTAAAACATGCAATACCTGGCTATTTAGTCAGGGGCACTGACCTCTTTTCCATTAGTATCAAATCAAAAAAATGACAATAGCTAATACAACAATAGCCTTCAGGTGTGAATGAATCAAATTATACCTATTTTTTTGGTCAGATTGACAAAAAATGTATTTTGGGTATGCCACCGAATTTTGGTAATTAGTTTTTGTGTGCCACAAGATGAAAAGGGTTGAAGTCGCCGGTCTGACCCAGTGTGTGCTCTGACAGGAGCTACGCCGGCAGGTCAGATCCAGGAAGCTAAGTTGCTTTGGCTTTGGCCGTGAATGCAGCGCTGCAAGAATACATTTCCAGGAGCAGTTACCACTTCTGCAGTAATTTAAATTATTTTTCATAATAGTAAAACATGATTAGGGACCTTGGGATGTCAAAGCAAGCGTTTAAAAATATTCTCTTAGATGAATATTTTTAAAGGTCTTAGAGAATTAATGTATTTATGTAAATGTAAACTTTTAAAAGTTATACATCAGTTTTTTTACCCTTTCAACATTTATTGTGGAAGAATGTACTTCAGTTTAGTGGGATTTAAATTCTGCTTTTTCTTGATTTTAAAATGCCATCATTTATAGCCTTAATTTTACTTAAGGCTTTACTTTACTTATATTACATAAATTAATATATGTTGATACTTTCATGCAATATTTGTATGAAAAATTTATCTGAACAAATATTATGTGAAATTAAGTGAATAAGGTAGACATTTGTTTCATTTTCTTTGCCCTTGTCTGGATATTGGGGTTTTTTAAATAGAGATTAGGATAGAAGAGCATTATTTGCTGGTCATGCATGCTCCAGACCTGAGCTCATCCTACTGGCTTGTCAGAGGCCTTTTCAGTCATCTCTGAAGATCATGGCAGAGCACGTTGGCTGTCTCATGAAAATCTTACTTACTTGTATCTGTGTTGCCCAGAATGAACTCTTTGAAAAAGCTAAAAATGAAATCCTCGATGAAGTTATCAGTCTGAGCCAGGTTACACCAAAACATTGGTGAGTATTTGACCTTTTCTCAGAAGACTTTACTATGTGAATTATAATGAAATACTAAAATTTAGATTGATAAAGCAGTGATTTATTGTAGCCTTGGCTCATCCCCCAAAACATAGGCAAGAATATAAAAGGATGTTATCACTATTCTAGTCCAATTAACTACTTATATAGAATAAATTATATATTTAGTGTCTTTCAGAAGAGATATTCTGAAAGATGGCTTTATACTTTTTTTTTAAATCTTGCTTCATCTTAGGCTTTTCTTTACCTTTAATGTGTTTTGTAGAAATCACATTTCAAATTGAATCCTATTTGAATTTTTTTT
>PVIA01004689.1:0-33851 GCA_004024845.1 Tonatia bakeri
TTTTTTTTTTAATTCTTGTTTCTTCATTCTGTTCTGGTTGACTGTTTGTTTCTTCCTTTTGCTCTGGTTTGTTGATTTGAACCCCAGTTTTCTTCCCTTTACTGTTGGTTCTCTGTGGATTTTTCTTTATTTCACTTAGTGTAGCCTTCATTTCTTCCCTTATGATTTTTCCTTACTCAGTGAGATCTTTAAGGATCCTTATTACCAGTGTTTTAAATTCTGCATCTGATAGGTTGACTATCTTTGTTTTACTTAGTTGTTTTACTGGGGTTTTGTTCTGTTCTTTCATTTGAGCTATATTTCTGTGTCTCATCAATTTGGCAGCCTCACTGTGATTATTTCTGTGTATTAGGTAGAGCTGCTTTGACTCCTTATCTCGGCACATTTGTTACATTACATGGGATGGAACCTTTGGTAACCTCCAGGACAGGACAGCCTCCTTCAGCACTTTGTGCCTTTGTATGTGGGGGAGGGGTCAGAGAGGAGGTAATGCTGCCACCTGACTGCTGGAGGCTTGTTTGGCCCTTGCCCCACTTCTAGTCACTTATGTGACTGGTGTCCCTCTAGCTGTTGTCCTGATAGTGATTCCCAGAGTGAATGGGCTTGCATACATTCTAGGACCCTGTGGGCCCTGTAAACATACTCTCCTGAAAGACCCTCAGTTTCTTCTGCCCCCCAGCCCCCACTGGTGTTTATAGGTGGGAGTTATGAGATTTTGTTTTTCCAGCACTAGAATCCTGGACTGTGCAGTCTGGCCTGGGGCTCACTCCCCAGGCCTCCCTAACATGGGACTGTCCATTCCACTGGCCACCACCACCTGGTCACTACCTTCTCACTGCCACTACACCACATCCTTTCCACCCTGCTTCCCTTATCTGCCCCTCCTAACCATCTGGATGAATATGTCTTCTTTAAATCCTTGGTTTTCAGATTTCCATAGTTTGATTTTCTGGCAGTTCTAGGTGTATTTTGTTTTGAGGTTAGTGGTAATCCTTCTTACGGTTGTGCAAGGAGGCACAGTATTTCTGCCTACACCTCCATCTTGACCAGAAGTCTAAGTTTACTAATTTCTACACCCATCAGGTTAGTATGGATTATGCTTTAACCTTCAAAAGAGTTAATGGCTTAAAAGCACAAAGGGTTATCACTCACTCAGAGCACACTACATTTAATGTTGGTTGTTTGTTTATTTGTTGTGCCTCTCAAGAATCTAAGCTCAACATAATATAACCACTGTGGCAAACGGTGCTGGTTGTGCACCAAAGAGCCAAGCCAACCAGGAGGTTCTCATACCAGCAGTCAAATACACAACCTGAGAATGTCACGTGTTCCTTCTACTCACACCTCAATGACAAGAAAAAGTCACCCAACTCCACAGAAGGGATTTACTGTGTGACCAAAAAAGGGCAACTGACAGCATTTTATGAAAAGCACCAATGACTATGACATGCTGGTCCTTTGTGGTCATATGGTATTCTGATCATGGTTCAAGGAAATCTATGGATGCCATCCATAGGCCACAGAATGAGTCATTATGCATACATGAAATACTTAAAGAACTGTTCCTGGTTCTGTCATGACTATGAAATTTCAGCGCCTATGAATGAAGCTATCTATCTATAGTAGGAGGTATGCTAACTCTGTACTCAGCTTAGACCTCTATAGCCACTCCTTTGTCCAGGTTCTCTCTTGCACAACTTAGTATATTCCAGTGAAGGTTGAAGTCAGGCTTGGAAAAGGGCATAGCCCTCTCAGCTTGTCCCATGTACTGGCAGGCTGGAAAGCGGTAGATTTGTCAGCAGCCTCTTTTTCATTTACCTTCATGCCCAGCAGTTCTTAGTGGAAAACTGAACCCACAGTCAGGACAGAAGAATCACTGTTGATTGTATGAGGTACTTTAAGCACACCGATGGAAGTTCAACCTAGAAAACACTGTGGCTTCATTGTGCAAAGTGTCTAAGCCCATATATTGAAGTAAAAGAAGACTGGTACTCTGGGTAGCCAGGAGCATGCTTAGTTCTGTCTTCCCTTTGTGTTTGCATAGCAAGATATGGACATGAGTGGGAAATGAGAGAAAATAAATGTTGCATTCTGTGGTTGAACAGGCAAACAGGTAGAGTTACAGTTATTAGACTTCATGTAAGAAAAAGAGAATTTGTCCCCAACATGAGGCTCCTTAGTCTGCAGGCAGAGGAAAGCAGATAATCATGTTTAATAGCACCAAATGCAATTCAGAATCTGGGGAATGGTGAGGGGTAAGGAATGTAGGACTGTGTACAAGAGGGCTTGATATCCACATGAACATTGGCTCTGACCTCTTTTGGGCTCTCTAAGTAGCTGAAATCTAGCAAGTTTCTGACTTGAAATTAAATCTTGGCAAAAGCTGAGTCTTTCAATAGAAGTTCTAGAGTTATATTTGACAACCTGGTTCTGCAGCTTTCAGCTGCAGAGTTCTGGGCAATTATGTCATCTCTCTATGCCTCAGTTTCCTCATAAATAAGTATGTTCTTACAGGTAAAGCACTTAGCCCATTTTAAGGACCGAATCCATGTCAGCCTGTGAGTTCCAAAATCAGTAGTGTCTGAGGAATACAATAATATCCACACCAATATGACTTGTATGTTGTAAATAAAGGAAAGGTTCTCAAAGTGGTAAATTAATTTAAAGATGTTCTTGGGACAGATTATATGTAAGCATTTCCCTCTGTTCCTCCAGAGCTTTCTGCAAAGATTTGGCTTCAAATGGCTTGATGTGCTTCTATTTCCTGAAAGTCAAAGGTTTGTGCAATAGGACAAGGTCAGAATGTTCTGCATCCTGGTGTGTTCTGAAACATGGATATCATGCTTTAAATACTTGTCTCAGTTTATTTTCTCAACGCTCTTTGGGAGGAAAGAATTTTCCCTTCCTGAAGAGTTGGTCTCAGCATTAAACCAGCTCTCTTCTGTAAGTTCGATTAATTTAGAGCATCAATTTTCAACTGTTGTGCCCTCAAGAATTTTTAAAACATGCAATACCTGACTATTTAGTCAGGGGCACTGACCTCTTTTCCCTTAGATTGTCAGATAAAAAAAATGACAACAATCAACACAACAATAGCCATCCAGTACAAATGAATAAAAATTATACCTATTTTTATCAGATCAGCAAAAGATATATTTTTGATGTGTTGCAGAATTTTAGTAATTAGTTTATGTGTGTTAAAAAAAGTTGAAAAATGCTAATTTAGAGTATCATCCTGGATGGCTTTCCAGCACCTATACAGACACTCCACAATGGCATGGAGATAGTGGCCATTTCATTCCAAGGTATATTCAGTTGGAAATACCCACAGAATTCCAGGGAGAATAGAAAGCTGGGGTCAGGGGAACAATTTGAATTTAAAATCGAATAAATTATTTTATTTAGAATTTTAGAAAAGGTAAGAATGAGAACTCTACGAAGGCACATCAGTTGGGATGTAAACTTGGCAGCTGGTGCAGCAGTGGGATAAGAAGATAGGTAGTTATTTTTCTTGTGCTAAAGTCTAAGCCATAGAGAATCTTTCCTCAATGAGGACAGCAGGGCCCCAGGTTCCTTCATCTCCCTGGCTCCTTTTTTCCCAAGACCTTGACCTCATAGATATGGTACAAAAGATCTTATTAAAAATCTACATTCTAGACAACAGAAAAGTGTTCAAGGGAAAGGGAGGTACAACCCTTCCTTTAATGCTGTGATCTTTTAAAATTTTATTTATTTAATTTTAGAGAGAGGAGAAGGGAGGGGGAAAGACAGGGAGAGAAACATCAATATGTGGTTGCCTCTCATACATCCTGCACTGGGGACCTGGCCTGCAACCCAGCATGTGCCCGGACTAGGAATCAAACTGGTGACCCGTTGGTTCACAGGCTGGTACTCAATCCACTGAGCCACACCAGCCAGGGCTAACGATGTGACCCTTTAGATAAGGTGGATTACATTCACATCAATGGACTAAAACTCAGTCACATGACCACATAAAGCTACAAAAGTGTTTGACAATGTCATCTTTATTCTGACAAATCCTATCTTTATTCCTGCTGGTCATGTGCCCAACTAAAATTCAGGTTCATTACCAGAAGTGAAAAGAACAAAGGAATCACCTCTGCCTTTGTAGCAGACGGGATGCCAGTGATAACTCTAAACAAATCTGATAACTTCAGTGTTTTATAACCCACCCTAGGTTTGTGGTTGGATGTGTATTGTGACGTAGGCAGAAGAAAGCTATTCGTGACCTTCTGTGTAATTTCCATCTGAGGAATCATCAAAGTTGTCTGTGTCTAAACCTCTGTATCTGCAGTAGGAACAATCACATTAACTACAGAAAAGCTCAAGAAATGTTTATTGACTTGATGAATTTTAGGCAAGAATTTTAAAATCCTGACAAATTCTTTAAAACTAACTAAACCATGGAGTTGGCAGTGTTTTTAAAAATAGATTTTTTGTCATTGATTGTAACCAGTGTTTAAAAAGTGAATGTTGTCTTTTTATCAATGAGTTTACCTCTTGGATAAAGGTAGCCATTTTCATTTTTAAGTCAGATTTCAGAACCAAGGCGACTATATATTTCCCAAATTTAGGAGATGCTTCTCAGGTTAAAATGGCCACTTTGTATGATAATATGTGTATGTAGGTTAAAAAAATTGATGAAAAATTTTGGTATAGTTTAAAGAATAATAAAGAAAACTAAATTAGAAAAATGTTTAAATCCTTGCTATTAGGAATAAACAAATAAGGAATAGTCAAACATCTAATCATTCATTCAACACATATTTATTGAGCACCTACTTTGCTCTGGGTTAGAAGTTGGATATGCAAGAATAATAAAGGCAAACAAGACTTTTGTCTTGAGACTTTGCATGCTGCTGGGGGAGACAGGCAATAAATTAGTAAACAAAACATGGAATAATGCATGTTTAATGCATGTTAACAGATATAATAGCTGCTGTAAATACACAAATGACATAAAACATTAATTAAATAAATGAAATAAAAGATTAGCAAGGGGCATCTACTTTTATTGGTTTTTAATCCTCACCCAAGGATATGTTTTTTTTTCCAAATTGATTTTAGAGAGAGAGGGAAGGTGGCAGGGGGAGAAAGAGAAAAAGAACATTAATGTGAGAGACAAACATCAATTGGTTGCCTCCCATATGTGCCCTGACCAGGGCTTGAAACTGAAACCTTCTGGTGTTCTGGACAATGCTCTAACCAATGATCCACCTGGCCGGGACAATGGGCACCTACTTCAGATAATATGGTCAAGGAAGCCCTTTTTCCAAGATTGACATTAAATCAGAGACCAAAGGAGAAAATACCAGATTTGGAAACAGGCAAACTCCAGGCAGACAGAAAGATCCAGGGTAGATTTGTAAGCATGTTCACCATAAACAGCAAGATTAACAACAAACAAATATATTTGTTTGCAGCAGGAAAAGTCTTCACGCTGAAAAGTCTTCATGGTCCAGAATTTTTACCCAATTCTCATGTTCACTGTAACATCTATTATTTTTATTAGTTAAATAATAGAATTTAAGAATAAACCAATACTAAGTATTAAAGTGTGATGGTCAAGAGAGGGTGTATGTACATAAAAGTCCTGGAATACTGTATTTCAGAAATATAAAGAACAAATTACCAAAATGTAAAGAGCAAAAATACTGGACCATGGTTGATTTTAAGTTTTTTAGGTAATCCTGGCTGTTGCCAGTATTTGATGGAGTCTTCCTAAAACAGGTCTCAATTGATTCTGATGGGCTGCTGTCTCTCCCATGTTTAGCTGGGAGTATGTTTACTCCCAATGGTAAGCGTTGTCCGTTCTTGGCTCTGCAGACTGGTTTCTCCATCTTGGGCACAGGGACATTTTCCAATTCATGACCCAGGAAGACACACACAGTTGTATCGAGAAATCCCATCACAATGAACACACTGTGGGGCGTCAGCACTTCCGTGCTTTGAACACAGTTCCTCACTCACAAAACAGATGATTGAGATATGGTTGGAGTCTGCACCATCCCTGAGTGCTGGCCCTTTCTTTGAATTTTGAGGAGGAAAACATTTTGGAAATTGTATCAAGAGTGTCTGCATTCCCAAAGTTACTCAGTAACTTCCTAAATTGCCAAATTGCCTTCCACCCTGAAACTCTTGAAAGGAACCTATAGAAATTTGGTAATGAAATTTATTTTGTTAATGATGTTCTAATTCTTTTTTCCTTTCATGGGTGGTCTGCTGAAGACTCACCTGCAGTTAGAACAGAAGTCTGGGCACAGAGTCTCAGCCTTTGAGCTTTCCACGAGCACACTGGGCAGCTCCAGACATGGAGGGAACTACACCTGGCAATGGTTTGACAGAGAAACTGTTCTTTGTCTGTCTGTTCCTAATGAGAAAACACCCCAAAGTGAAGCTGTTTTGGGAGCTATAATAAGCTTTGGAAAACATCAAACAAAACAGAAATATATAAAGCAAATGTGGCTATTGCTTAGAAAGAGATCTCTTCAGAAAGTGTGGTGGTCATATCATACATGACTGACTGTTGTGAAACGTGTGGACTTGGTGAAACAGATGCTAAAAATTTCCTAGAGCAGGGGTCCCCAAGCCGCAGACCACAACCAGTACTGGTCTGTGACCTTTTAGGAACTGGGCCACACAGCATGAGATGAGTGTCGGGCAAGTGAACAAAGCTTTGTTTACATTACTGTCTGAGTTCTGCCTCCTGTCTCCCCTACCCATGTTCCAGTCTGTAGGAAAATTGTCTTCCCTGAGATCAGTCCCTGATGCCAAAAAGGTTGGGGACTACTCTCCTAGAGGACTGACCTGAGGTGGGGCCACAGCTTGACCACCTGACCCAGGATGCTTCCTGCATGTGAGCCTGTAGTGACCGCTCTCAGGACCCCATGTGCATGGCTGGCTTTCCCATCTTCCCTTGCTTAGGCTTATGTTCAGCTCCTACTTAAAAAAGAGGTCAAATACCTTTATGAAAAGATAACAGATCCATTTGTATGTCCCTGTCATTGAGGGATGAAATCAGAGGTGACTACAAATTACTCAACTGATTTCCACTTTTTCCAGTGACTTCTATTTTATTTCCTAGCCTTATTCTGCAGCCATGCATTTCTGGTTTTAGAGCTTCTGTCTGATCATCATAGCATGGGAGGAAAGGAGTCAGAAAACAAGTGGCATGTAATTTGAAGCCTGTCACTTAACATCTGACAAACATAACTTCCCAATCTGTAACATGAGAATTGAAATCCCTGCATACTGTATCTCAGGGATGCTTTGAGCACCAATTGGACATGATTATGAAAGTATGTAGTAAGTATAGCTCCTAAGCATAGGGCTAGTATTTGGATTGTAATATTGTTTTCTAATAGAGGGTGAAATTGGATTAGCAGGAAAATGTCGGCTAAGCAAAAGGTTAAACAAATGTTGGTTGTACTGTATTTGTCTTATATCAGCTTGGGAGAAGAGGGTTGATTTCTAGATTGTTAATTCCTTGGATTATAGTGGATGACAGTGGAAATGAAAATACCAAAAAGGATCAATGTCCTAAGCTACTCTGTCATCAGGACAAAGTACAAAGTTTGGAGGATATTCTACGTATTGTCACATGTACAGGAATCACCTGAAGCACCTCATTAAATACAGATTCTGACTCAGCAGATCTGGGCAGGACCCGAGACCCTGCATTTCTAAAAGCGCCCTGCAGGTGCTCATACTGCTGGTCCCTAGACTGCATGCTGAATAGCAATGCATCAAAGAGACAGAGTCAAGGGAGGAGGTGACACAGGTGAAGGAATGAGAAAGACAGAGCCTTCCTGTCCCTGGTCCCTTCATCTTAGTACCACGGTGGCAAAATGAACTAGAGGAACACTACATTGTTAAGAAATTGCATTGGTAACATTGTTAAGTATATGAACATGGCTTGTTCTTCTTCCTTGAGCTTCCTATTTCTTGGGGAGTAAATCTAGGGCAAGAGATACAGAGAGAGTTCTCAAATGTGGAACATACCAGCCCTGCTCAGGATCTTCTGTGTTCACAGTAGGAAACCAGGAAAATCAGTTTGTAAAGAAAGCAGTCTGTATTCTGCCAGCTGGGAACTGATCCAGCAATGATAAGATCATTCACCTCTGTGACCTTAGCTGTATTTTAAGTGTTTTCTCTTGGGACCCCAGTATAACATGTCTTGATTGGACATTGTGAACTAACATCCTTGTCATTCACATTTAGAACCAAATGACTTCCTTTTGACATTTTCAGAGTGGTTTGGTAGCCTGCCATGACATTATGCATTGTTCAGAATAATTTTCCATGTCACTGAGGTTGATTCTTCTGACTTACAGCTATTTATGAAATCTAGCTCTCCAAAATGAGTAAAGGAGTCAAGAAAATAACTTTATAATAAACCACTCCAAACAAAGAGCAGATAGTGAAATTCTTAAAATAAGAATGTAATTCTTTAAGGGTATAAGCTCTTGCTGACCCACTTCAAATGTGCAAGTGTTGCACATATTATTTGAGGTACAGTGATGCTTTGGCTCTTTATTTGTTATTATGAAAATAACCACTCCTGAAAACATGCTATTGTGATTTATAATAAAGCTAAACAGCCCTAAACTATGTTGAGGCAACATTCTCTAAGATTTGCTGCTTATTTGGTCACTCCACTTGGATACCAGACCCTTGATTAAAATGACCAATGGAGGACTCACTTTGTTGAGTGAATCTCAATCATGTAATGAGAACTGTGCTGTAGTTCTATATTTTTGTTTATTGTAAAGTTTTAAAAATCACAAATATTGAGAATATCAGAAAACAGAAATGCTCAATAGTTTAGTTCTTATACTAATTTCCTATTTTGTTGGAAAGGAATCCTTGAGGCTCTTAGCAGAGAGTAGTTCAAGGGCAGGTCTGTGCAATGGTGTAGTCTATATCCAACTGGCACTTCAAGGTCAATGTTAGGCTTTATTGCCCTAGAATGATCACTTTCATGTATGGAGATTTTTAACGATGGTGACAAATTCTCAGTCTCCCAGTCTGTAATTATTCGAAGGTGTAGTACCAAGTCTTTACCAAGTATACATTGTCTGTCCTGAAAAAGACCAGTCATTGAGAATGGTTTGCGTGACATCGTTATAACCTGGCAGCCAAGGAGAGTGGACTGAAATGCACATGTGTGAGCATTGATGACTTCAATGTATTGGTCAGTAGGTGCAGTAGATGCCACTGAGTGAGCATATGTAGTGTTGTGGCCATTGCATTCAAAATGATTGAGCGAGTAGAGCAACAAATCTACATCAAATTTTGCATTAAGCTCGAACATTCCTGTAAAGAAACTCGTCAGATGATTCAGAAGTCCACAGCTATGGGCACCTGGTGATTGGCAGCTTCATCATAACAATGTACCCGCTCATGTATCATGTCTCATGCAGAGTTTTTTGGTGAAACATCAAATCACCCAGATGACTCAACCCCCTACAGCCCAAATTTGGTGTCCTGTGACTTCTGGCTTTCCCCAAAACTAAAATCACCTTTGAAAGGAAAGAGATTTCAGACTGTTGATGAGATTCAGGAAAATATGATGGAGCAGCTGATGGTGATTAGGAGAAAACTATGTGAGGTGCCAAGGTGACTACTTTGAATGGGACTGAGGTGTCATTGTCCTGTGTACAATGTTTCTTGTATCTTGTATCTTCTTCAATAAATGTCTCTATTTTTCATATTATATGGCTGGATACCTTCTGGAAAGACCTCATATTTCTACAACTTCATCTGTTTCTGTTTTTTTTTTTACAATTTTTATTTATTGATTTTAGAAAGAGAGGAATGGGGGTGGAAGGAGAGAGTGAACATCAATTTATTGTTCCACCAATTTTTATGCATTATTGGTTAATTCTTGTGTGTGCCCTGACCAGGGATCAGACTTGCAAACTTGCATATTGGGATGACACTCTAACTAACTGAACTACCCATCCAGGGCCATCTGTTTCTGGTTTTCACTGCACAGACCTGAAAGAGGTGCCTGCCTCCAAAAAGAGCATTGTGGGTGCCTGTCAACAACTCATTACTACCTGGGTGGCCTCCTGCTTTCAAAGAATGCTTCACCTGACTCCAGGACCAGTGATGTTGCCACCATGCTGAAGGTGGTGGAAAAAGCAACTTCTAAGATGATTCCAAGTTCAAAAAGTCTTATTTTATTCTCCAATACACTCTCTGGATAAATCCACTAAACCACCCCTTTGACCTACCTATGAAGGACAGCTTTCATTTCCTAGCCACAATTGAACAGGTGCCACAGGCTGTGAGACTCATGAGAGGAAATGTTTTTATTGTGACTATTTCCTTTTTTACCAGAGATCATTTTGTAAAGGTAAAGTTTTCTGTGATATCTGTAGAAAAAGCAAATTAGTCAATAAAAAACTTACTTCTCAACATAAAAATAGTTTTCTGGTACATCAATAATTAATATTCATTTGGGAAAATGTAAAATACAAAAAAATTATGTTTTAAGTTCCCCCAAATTCCACCATGCAGAAATAGTTATTTTTTGGTGATTTCTTTATATTATTGGGCATGTAGTTTAGTCTTTCACTTTCTTGGATCTGTAAAACTGGAACAAAAATAGTACCTATCCCTGAGGGTTGTCTTTGAAATTTACATGAATACATAAAACATGTAACTTCATTCATGACTAAATAGTTAATAAATATTTATTAGTGAACATAATCATTATATATATATATATATTTATCCCCAAAATGGTATAAAATTCTGCATGTTATTTTGTAAACTTTCTTCACCCAGTAATATGTTGCAGTTATCTTTCCTGTCAATCAATATAGATCTAGTCATTGTTTTAAACATGCTGTTATACAAATGCACACAAATGTTTTAAAAATCTGGTTTTCCCTTGATCTTCTCATTGACACACCTTTGTAAATTTTTTTAAACTAAGTCCCTAGAAGTGAAATAGCAGGTCAAACAATACAGTATATTTAAAAAAAAAATGGTTTTAATAGCTTAGGTTAAGCTATTTAAGCTAATTTAACAGCTCAGCTTGACTAAAACACGCCATTTAGTAATCATATTTGATGAACAAATAAGAGAAACCTGATATCTGGCTGTGCGTGTAGTGGTCACTAGCACTGGCTTTAAGGAAGCTGACCTGATTCAAATTCCAGATCTGCTACTTACCCATTGTATGACCTTGAGCAAGGCCCTATCCACTCTGTGTCTCAGTTGTCCTACCTGTAAAATAGATTTTTTAAAGAACTTACTTTATAGGTTATTGTAAGAATAAAATACGATTATGTATGTAATGCACTTAAAATAGTTTCTAGCTTGTAAAAGCTCAATGAATATTATGTATTTTTTTATATAAGCAAAGTTAAGTAGAGAAGTTATTGTCTATTGAAGTTGATCTTTATGTGACTTAAAAGAAGTGATATACATTTTCAGAACTTCCCTAAAGAACTATTAAAAATATTTCAGTCCATTTAAAATTACCTTTTCTCCTTTCTTCATTCCATGTACACTGTAAAATTAATTATTCAAGGACATTAGATTGAAGTGGTTCTAATGTCTTAGCAGCCTATGGAAGCAAACTAAAACCTAAGCTTGTAAATGCCTCTAGGTTAATAAATCAAAACCTAAGGACAGTAAATCACAAACAGGCACTGGGATTTTCCTAATGAGGTCAATTCTAAGCTACAATCAAATCATTTTGCTGCTTTGTTTCTGCCTCTTCTTTATAAAAGTCTCTCCCTGAGCTTCTGTGGGTGGGGCATTTCTAACCATTTTCCATTTGGGGCTGCTAGATTCAATTTTTTTTCTCTCAAATAAACTCTTAAAATTTTAATTTTCCTCAGTTCATCTTTTAATAATGTTAATATAGAATCACTGGAGGAAGAGCTTTAATTTGTTGGGTATGAGGGCACCAGATTGTCTACACAGGAGCTGAGACTTCCCTAAGTAGGGTGGGTTCTGTCAAGTTATTTGCACTCAAATTGCTCTAAACTCTCAGACACTAATGGAAAGAAATCTTTCCTTTGCTCCCTCTGATTCTTGACAATAGACATAAAACATATTTTTAAAACATTGAAAAATACCAGCTAAAACAACTTAGTCTGTATTATTCTAGAAAAATTTTGTTTCCAGAACATAACCTATTAATCAAGTATATTGTTAGCAAGGAATGTACTTTAAGAAAGCTTGCAATTGTGTGTTTTAATTAACTTCTTTTTAAAACATTTAAAATTTATCTTGCTTTTGGTTCAGCATTCTTCTTCAGACTATCTTAGTTAATACCTTTTACTAAGCATGCCTTTCCAACCAATCTAGAAAAGCAAAAGCAGAATTTGACCTTTGTACTTAAGTGGCTCCCCAGATCAACCTAATTTGGTAAAAGCAGAAAAGACCCATAATGAGTGCCACAAGGATTCCTACTGTACCAGATAATGGAAAGTGACAGGCAGCATGGTGTCCAGCTGTTTATCGCCATGTATACACATAACACATTTGGAGATTTGTGGGGAAGGAAATAGGGTTCCTATTAATTTTTCTAGTTAATTTTTATTAACAGGGTTCCCAATTTGAGAGGCCTGGGAGCATTTCTGCCAACCTCTCCTGCAAAACATAGAAAACCAGCCACCCCCAGGAAGATTAAAGTCCAAATACATGTCCAGAAGTTAGCCATTATTGCTTATCTGTAGCCCAAAGTTGTTATTTGAATGGGTCACCATCTCTTCAGCTCCAGGCCATCTCTCTCTTTGGTGCCTGAGTCACCATTTTCCCACAGCAAATCTCTCTCCCTCAAGGTCTGGGCTGTGCTGCCAGATCACTCCAGGCAGTCATGCAGGGGAAGCTCCATTTGCAGGGAACTTCCCAGCTCACATCTTTGTGTGTTGCTCTCAGCCTCTGTGCACTGTTCTCAGGGTGAGAGAGGGGAAGCAGTCGAGGACCCATGTGCTGTGCTGCACCAGGTCAGAGCATCCTACAGGCTGGCACACAGCAAGGTACACATCCCACGTGGGACTCTGCCTCCAGGAGCTGACTTTCAACTGTGTAGGGCCTGAAGCCAAAGCAGTCCTGGCATCTGCCTCTCTCGCCGGTGTGGGGCAAAAAGCCAGAGAAAGTGGCTTCAGCCCACCTTCTGTTTAAAAATCCTCTCCCAAAATCCCATGTGCGCCGGAAGTTGGTGTGTTGGAAGTCTACCTTTCCAACCAATGAGGGCCAGCATCTGCCCTGTTTGCCTTTGCCCCTCTTATAGCCTCCATGTTGCATAAGGGGGCAAAGTCTTGAGCCAGGTATGGTCTATATAAGCTCCCTTCTGCTGAGTCACAAGCTCCTTGACTGCCTTCAGCAAGCTCCCTCCTCCTGCAGCCCTCTCTTCACCACGAGAGCAAACTGTTTTTAATCTTCAGTTCCACTTTGGGGTTTTTCTCTCCACCCACTGCCTTCTCTCTGTGGTTTGGCCCCAATTCTCTGTTAAATCTTCTTTCAACCCAGGAAGATTTTCCATGTACTTATGAACCCCCCCATGCTTGGTCATGTTTGGTCATGAAACTGCCACAAGGCAGATAAGACACTCATTTTTGTGAAGACCCTCAGGTATCCTAGTCTGTGACTGTAGGGCAGAGTAAGTAATTTGCCTGCAATAAGTTACTGCTGAGCCACACAGAAGTCTTAAGGGAAATGCTGATTGAAATTGTGTTATGAAAACCCAGGTATAGAAATGCCAGTGATATCACCTCTAAAGAGTCTTCTTTGTCTTTAGGAAAAATTGTTAATGAAAGACAGTGGATAATATAGTAGTGGACTACTGAACATTTATGCTTAAGAAGATCACATCTACTATTGCCCTTAAACCTATCCTCAAAGAACAAGAAACAACTCTGTAGGATAAGTGGAGGCAGTCTGGCTTCCTCACCCAGGTGTCTGGGTAACTAGGGGAAGCAGTGTTCCCATAGCCTTGAGACTGGGTCCGATAAACTGTTCCCATAACATGAAGTGGGCTCACATGTGCAGAATTATGTTATGTAATGTTCCAGCTCTGTTCCCCTCTAGTACTTAAACAGGTAGGGATTCCCTGCTGAGGGCAATGATGGAAGACATGCAAGGGGACAGGTGCCACAGTGGGTGACACGCTGGGGAGCAAGGGCCATGACATGTGCCATGCAAGGAGACATGCAGCTTGCACTGTGTATGGCTCACCCACCTGTGAATAAAGGCATGTTAACCATCCCCATGGCTATGAACATTTTCTTCCATCTACATGAATACCATCAACCTGCCAGGCCTTGAAGCGTCGCAACACAAACTCATTAAAATTGTATATTTTGTTCTCAGTGAACTACCCTCAACATGTTTTTGTCCTCCAGGTCTCCCTGAGGTTACTCAGTTAAATGAAGGCAGGGCCTTCTCTCATCATTATTGTTTAGCAATAATGTTTGTTGATTGAATGACTGCCAGTTGAATTCAGGCTGTGGTTTACTGAGCAGGGTACTAGTTGGAGGTGGTGTTTAACCCAATGTTATTGTTAACAATGACTATGGAAATAATGTGTTTTTCACTTTATTCATTGGGATCAAGGAAGCTGGGTGAAGAAATTATTTGGTGTTCTAGTGGTTTATGAACATCCTTTTACTTTCTGGAGTACATCCTGCAAAAAGTCACAGACCCAGCTGAATATTTCTACCTTCCCCAGGGTGGAGAGCCTCTTTTATCAGGTTAGATTTATGTCCTTTCTGCGCACCTGGGAGTTATTTCTTCTTTCCATCTCATCCACCATCTATTGAGAGTTTTGATCCAAATGAGACCAAGAAGCTTCTGTGTAGACACTTGCTGTCTTTGGATTGGCCTCACTAAACGTGATCTCATACACCTGACTCAGTAAAACAGATACAAATCAGCAGGCTAACTGGGGATCTCTGATGAATCCTGCAGGAATTCTAGATTTAACGAACTATAAATACAGCCCACAAGTACACAGGGAACTGAAAGGAAGTTCAGTCTGTGCTTTTCTGATGATTCCTATGTCCTCTCCACCCAAATATCTTGGCACTTATGTCAACAATCCAAAAATATAAAATCAACATGAATTCTATACAGAGTGTGCAGTTGGCAATGGTAGATGTAATTTATACTCCACATTACATGTTGAATTAAATATGAATCATATTACTAATCCATGGACTGTCCTGAATTTTATGATTTCTAAGTAAGAGTATCCTTCAAGTTTCCTTGTGGAATCAGGAATTTAACAGGAATCCTGTATGTAACCATCCTTGGGCTCAGCATGTGACCTACCAGAGACACAAGGACAGATTTCCTGTTTATAGTTTAACATTCCAGACCTAACCATTTCAAAAGAAAAGCAGGGAACATTAGATGTGACAGCATATTATAACAGTGGCCTCTCACTCTTTTTCATTGTCTGTGGAATTCCGAGAAAATAATTTACTTTGACTAACCTGTGTGAAATCTACCCATTTGTTTTCAAACTCAGCATGGAGGACCTTTTGCACAAGATGCTGTGGTCAGAATTGGTGAATGTTACTCATTCATACATTCATTTATTCAACAAACATTTACAAGTTTCTTTCAGACCAACAGTGTGGGCTGAAAATTTTAAAAATTTAAAAATTATAAATTTCTTCAATTGAGCTCTCAATCTAGAGTTAGTGATGTCAATACATTGTTATAATGCAGCTGTAAGATAGTGGAGGGAGTTATTAAATTCTCCTCCTTGGGGACAATTCAGAGAACTCATCATGGGACTGAAAGATGACAAGAGATCTATTGGATGGAAAATTGGTGGGGTGAGATGGGGAAGGGAAAAAATGTAAAATGCTTATCTCTGTCTATATGCAACTTCTAGAAGTTTGGGAAGCAAGCAGCTATTAAAATAGAAAAGTTTACAAAAGTCATAAGGTTATTTCAATATTAAATAGCCAAGTATATTAAATACGCAGGCAGGATAGTATGAAGCTAGGAAAATTCCTTGGTAAGTGGAATAGGGAAACAGACAGGTGAACAAACTGGTGGAACAATTTACAGCCAGATGCAGAAGGTCACCTCCCCAGAGATAACATCTAGATCTCAGTTGTATTTCACCTCCAAGCCCAGAAAAACAGCAAAACCAGGTGGGCAACCCCAGGACCACTGCAATGACTAATGATCCCCTGCCCTGGCACTGACCAATTAGTAGAGATTGTGATCCTGAAAGGGCACACCTGGAGAACTGGTGAATATTCTGCTGAAACCCTCCCCTGAGAACTTCCCCAGGTTTTCCACCTGCAAGAGAGATAAAAACCTCAAACACAGACACAGCTCACAGGCTCTTTCTGGGGAGCAGCCAGTGCCATTCTCCTCTCCTTTCCCCCATAGGCATGCATCTCCTAAACTCTAAGGGATCCTGAGACTTACAACCAGAGGAGCAATGGGGGGTGGCAGCTTTTCCCAAGCTAATTCCCTGAACCTGTCCCCAAGGCCCCTTTTTTCTCTGACTTCTCAGTGAGCTAAGACAGCTCAGCTTAGGCTCTCCTGTTGCTTCTTCTATGCTAAACCCTTCCTTGTTTTTCTGTTCCCAGCATAGTCACCCAGACTCATGCTGTGAAATCTTTCCTACACAAAGTCAAGAATCTACACACTACATGTCAGGCCTAGGCAGACCCACTCAAGACCAGGCCCCCTCTTTGGTAACATTGTAATTATATAAAATTTAAAAAAAATTGAGATCTGAGAAAATATCCAGGTCAGTCCTCCTTTTAAAGATGATGAAACTGGGGCCTAGCGATGGTAAATGAGTTACTCAAGGTGACCTAGCTCTGGACAAGAGAACCAGGACTTCAGGTGCTGAAGCCTCTTATCTGTCTGTTTTCTTTACTAGTGGAATGAATCAAGACTGTAATATAGTTAACTTTGTTCTCTCCATTTTTTTAAACAACTAGTCATTCAGGAGCCTCATAAAAATAATGGTTCTATAAACAGTCATTATTTGGAGCACCTTCATCAAAAATAACACTCAAAAATACAAAAATATCCCTATATACTGAATAGAATGATTCATATTTATATGGGACATAACAGACATATTGATCATATTTATATGTGAATAATGCTTTACACTTTACAAAGTGCTTTCAAGCACTTCATATGTTTTCCTCCCCCACCCAATGTGTCTGGAAGTTACTTTTGCTCCATCATACACATTAGAAAATTGCAAGTAAGAGTTTGTGACCTAATGCCACATGGGTAATACATGGCCAAACCAAGTTCAAACCCATGTTTTCCCATGACACTTGTGGGATTTTGGCTATTATCTTCCTACTGTTTCTCCAGCACATGACATATGCAGCAAGTGCCCAGAACCTTCCCAGATCAGTCAAGTATTTAATGAATAGTTGTCTGCGACCTCACATTTTCTGGAAGTTTTCATGGACACAGAGCAGTGTAGGATCCAGTCTGACCATCAGCATATAATCTAGCTGAAAGAGAAGGGACTGAAATATATCAAATGTGGCATAATGCAAGATAAAATTGAATAAAAATCTAAATTGGTACTGGTTTTTACTGCAGTGAGTATTCTCCAGATGCCAAATTTACAAGCCCAGCAATGATTTATTTTGGGAATCCTAAAATTGAAATTCATCATTAATTTATTCTACATTAGTTAACATATTTAATGCAATTCATATGCACTAATAATGTGAAAAAATATAATTATAGCAAATCAAGAATAATGGTACTCTAATGACAAATGCCTGATTATGCAAAAAAAATCATGTTCATTTTAAATTCTAACAATACAATGATCTTGTTAATGGACATAAAACTTAAATTTGTCACAGATCTTGTTTTTAAGACCCTTTAACCATAGGAGCATCAACCCTTCAGCACTGCTGGGATGTTCACTTTGTACTACCAGACCAAGTGAACTGTTGTGAACAACCAGTGACTAAGGGTAGAATCTCATGCTGCAATAAATATGCCAAAATTCCAGTGCACATAAAAGGGACCTGAAATTTTACAATCCATCATGGATCTCCCTTTTTAAAATATTTTTCTTATCTACACCCAGGGACTTCTTTTCTCATTACTTTTTAGAGAGAAAAGAAGAGAGAAAGAGAAACATCCATGTGAGAGAAAAACATTGACTGGTTGCCTCCTACACATGCTTTGACTGAAATCAAACTTACAACCTAGCAATGATGCACCTTCTAGGTATGCACCTTGACCAGGGATTGAACCTGTCACTCTTTGGTTTATGGGATGATGCTCCAACCAACTGAACCACACTGGCTAGGGTCGATCCTTTTATAAATAAATAAATAAATAAATAAATAAATAAATAAATAAATAAATAAATAACAAGCTAAATGTGGGGAATGCTATTTCAAAAATGAGTCCCATACTGCATTTTAAAAGTAATTTGACCTTACTTTCTAAATTCTGCTGAACGATGATTTATATTTTTAAAGGTTTAGCATTATTTTATAGTTTTTTTCCTTTCTTGATCCAATTTGGCTATTTTTAAATCTTCACTTTTTCCATATGTCATGGATAATGGCTAATTGTGTTGCTCCCATGGAAATGACAAAAATAAGAGGTAAACACTTGCTTTCCTAAACAAAGGACTTGATAACATCTGAGTTGATTTTATGGTAGTATTTTCACTACCTACTGTTACTTAGTGTCACACTGGGGACATTTGGTACTTTTGGACTTTGATGACTTTTCACTCCATGTTAATTGATAGCAACATGATAATAACCTATTTTAAATTTCTAACTTTGGAAAACTTGGTACAGTGATTCTCAAATGTGACATGCATTGGAATCACTTTGGTGGTTTAAGAAAAACATTGATGACTGGGTCTCACCCATCACCCATAGATTACAACTCAGTAGGTCGTGGTGCTGGGATGTCAAAAAACTTCCAGATGATTCTACTGCACAGCCATACTTAGAGAAGTGCCACCTGGTTTAGAAGAAATAATCTTAAAATCTAAGCAGGAGTGATGTTTCAAGAAATTACAAAGAAAATCTTTAGTCAAAAATTAAAAATATATGATCAATATGAAACTAAGACTCTCATTAATAAAATCCAAGTACTATGCTTCTCCTGGGAAGTGGTGTGTTAAGAAGTATTTCAAACCACTTACTCTTGAAATAAAACCCTAACCAGTTGTATTTTGACTATTTCCCTAGTATAAATTCTTCCATCATGGCTGATTTCAAGCTACAAATAGTTTAACAACCAACATGTCAAATTCCTGAAAAAGTAACAATCAACTTTTATGGGACAGTTTAAGCCAGCTCAGCACACCACTGCTTCTAAGAGAACTACATTGGGTATGCCAATGACTGTCTGATGGACATTAGATAAATTACGTATCTTTTGGGGATTAAATGTACTTATTTAGGTTGCAGTAGATACTCATCAACTGCAAAAAAGTTTCCATTTTAGAAAGTTGCTTAGATTAGGAGTTCCAGCTAAGATGGAGGCATAGGTAGAAAAGTGTCACTTCCTTGCACAACCAAAAGAAAGGTAACAACCAATTTAAAAATAATGGACAACCAGAACTGCCAGAAAATCAAACTGTAGGAAACTCCAACAACCAAGTTGTTAAAGACACACTCATCCAGACCAGTGAGGGGGTGGGGGGAGATGGATGGGGGTTGGGGGAAAGGACCCTAAGCAAGGCGCCAGACCTCTAGCAGTAAAATTCTGTGGCAGTTGGCAAAAGGAGGAGAAACTCCCAGTGTCACAGGGGAGGTCATTGGAAAGTGGGACTAGAATGGAGATAGTGAGCAGCATTGTTCCCTTTCTGACCTTGTCCTCACAGACAATGCCACAACATAGCAAAGAAGGTTGCCCCACTGTGACGAATACCTAAGTCTCCATCTCCTTACAACATGACAGGTGTGCTGAGACAAAGAAATATGGCCCGGATGAAAGAACAGAGCAAAACTCCAGAAAGAGAGCTAAGTGATGAGGAGATCACTAATCTATCTGATGTAGAGTTCAAAGCCATGGTAATCAAAATGCTCACAGAATTGGTTGAGCTTGGTTGCAAAATGAAGAAAGAAATGAAGGCTATACAAGTGAAATAAAGAAAAACATACAGGGAATCAACAGTGAAGGAAAGGAAACCAGGATTCAAATCAATGATTTGGAACAAAAGGAAAAAATAAACATCCGACTGGAACAGAATGAAGAAACAAGAATTCAAAAAAAAAATGAGGAGAAGGTTAAGAACCTCTGGGACAACTTTAAGTACTCCAACATCTGAATCATAGGGGTGCCAGAAAAAGAAGAGGAAGAGCAAAAAATTGAAAACTTATTTGAAAAGGTAATGAAGGAGAACTTCCCCAATCTGTCAAAGGAAATAGACATGTAAGTCCAGGAATCTTAGAGTCCCAATCAAGGGAATCCAAGGAAGAACACACCCAGGGACATTGTAATTAAGTTATCCAAAATTAAAGATAAGGAGAAAACAGGAAAAGCAACAAGAGGAAAGGAGAGAGGTGCCTACTAAGGAGTTCCCATAAGATTGTCAGCTGGTTTCTCAAACTTTTCTGCCTAGAAGGGATTAGCAAGAAATATCCAAAATCATGAAAAACAGGAGCCTACAGCCAAGATTGCTCTACCCAGAAAAGATATCATTAAGAATTGAAGAGCAGGGCCCTGGCTGGCATAGCTCAGTGGATTGAGTGCGGGCTGCGAACCAGGCATCGCAGGTTCGATTCCCAGTCAGGGCACATGCCTAGGTTGCAGGCCATGTACCCCAGCAGCCGCACATTGATGTTTCTCTCTCTCTCTCTCTCTCTCTCTCCCCCCCTTCCCTGTCTAAAAATAAATAAATAAAATAAAAAAGTATATTAAAAAAATATCTATAAAAAAAAAAAAAAGAATTGAAGAGCAGATAAAAAGTTTCCCAGACAAGAAAAAACTGAAGGAGTTCATCATCACCAAACCATAACTGTATGAAATGTTAAAGGGACTTATTTAAGAAAAGGTCAAAACAATGAACAATAAAATGACAACAAATACATATCTATCAACAATCGAATATAAAAACAAACTAAGCAAACAAGTAGAACAGATACAGAATCATGGATATGGAGAGCATTTTGATGGTTGCCAGATGGGAGGGTGGCGTTGGGTAATGGGTGAGGAGGTAAGGGGGTTAAGGAGTACAAATAGGTAGATACAGAATAGCCATGGGGATGTAAAGTATGGGATAGGAAATGGAGTAGCCAAAGAATGTACACATGACCCTGGACATGAACAATGTTGTGGGGATTACCTGAAGGGGTGGGGGTTGCTGGGTGGAGGGGAACAAAGGGGGAAAAAATCAGGACAACTGTAATAGCATAATCAATATAATATAATTTTGGAAAAACTGCCATTTTTAGTAGTTTATGGTAATATGACTTGCTACAAAATGTATTCTTCAATAAATATAATTGTACTTTTATTAAAAATCATAGGTACTTTTTTGCTTTCATAACAGGAAATATGGCACTACACTGATAATGAGAAAAATACAATAATTATTTCAGTAGATGATACATATTGCTAGATTTGAAAAATATTTTCAAACTTCCTGAAAGGTGGAGATAGGAGGTGACTAGTTTTTGTTAAAAACAGTGTCAGAAAATAATTTTGATTTTTATATAATGTGGTGGTTAAGAGCAGTCAGACAGCCTAGTTCAAAGTCTAGTTTACTACTTAACTAGTGTGTGTCATTGGACAAGTTACTTAATCTCTCTGCCTCTGAGTTTCTTCATCCATGAAGATAGGGATAAGGAACATACCTCAGAATTGTGAGTGATAGGCTGATATATGCAAAGTGCTTAAAATAGTGCTTGGTAGAGGAGAAGCATGATAGATGTATCTTGTGTTATATTATTTATCTAGTAATGTGCATGATGTTCAAGTAGATCATTTTAGTCTATCTCAAAATGAAGAGAACCGCACAAGATCTCAGAGTTGTTGATGTTTATTTGCATACCAAGTGAACAAATTTATTTAAAATATTATTTAGACAAAGTAAAAAGAATAAAAAACCTATTAAGATGGATCCACAGAAAGCGAACATTGTTATATAACCCTGCTAATCTAAGCAACTTTTTATATTTTATTGATTATGCCATTACAGTTGTCCCAATTTTTTTCTCTCCTTTATCTCCTCTCTGCTGCACCCCCTCTCACTCTCCAGCCTTCCCACCCCTTAGTTCATGTCCATGGATTGTACATATAAGTTCTTTGGCTTCTACATTTTTTATACTATTCTTAACCTCCCCCTATCTATTTTATGCCTACCAATTATGCTTCTTATTCCCTGTACCTTCCCCACTCATTCTCCCTCTCCCCCTCCCCACTGATAACTCTCCATGTAATCTCCATTACTATATTCTATTTCTGTTCTAGTGGTTTGCTTAGTTTTTGTTTTTTAGATTCTGTTGTTGATAGTTTTGAGTTTGTTGTCTTTTTACCATTCATAGTTTTTTATCTTCTATATCTTAAATAAGTTCCTTTAACATTTCATATAGTACTGATTTGGTGATAACACACTCCTTTAGGTTTTCCTTGTCTGGGAAACTCTTTATCTACCCTTCAATTCTAAATGATATATTTGCTGGGTAGAGCAATCTTAGCTATAAGTTCCTGCTTTTCAAGACTTTCGATATTTCTTGCCAATCCCTTCTAGCCTGCAAAGTTTCTTTTGAGAAACCAGCTGACAATCTTATGGGAACTCCTTTGTAGGTCACTCTCTGCTTTTCTCTTGCTGCTTGTAAGATTCTCTCTCTACCTTTAACCCTAGGTATTTTAATTAGGATATGTGTCAGTATGGTCTTCTTAGGGTCCAACTTGATTGGGACTCTGTGTGCTTCCTGAACTTGCATGTCTATTTCTTTCACTAAATTAGGGAAGTTTTCTTCCATTATTTTTTCAAATAGATTTCCAATTTCTTGCTCTTTCTCTTCTCCTTCTGGCACCCCTATGATGAGCATGTTGTAATGCTGGAAGTTGTCCCAGAGACTGTTTATACTATCCTCATTTTAAAAAAATTCTTTTTTCTTCTTGTTCTGCATGGTTGTATTTTTTGCCTAATGTTCCATATCATTGATTTGATTCATGGCTTCATCTACTCATCTGTTGTTTCCCTGTAAATTGTTATTTGTTTCGATTAGTGTATCCTTGGTTTCTGACTGGGTCTTTTAATGCTGCTGAGGTCCTCCTCACCAAGTTCCTTGAGCATCCTTATAATTAGTGTTTTGTACTCTTCATCTATAGATTGTTTATCTCCCTTTTGTTTAGCTCTTTTTCTGGAGTTTTGATCTGTTCTTTCATTTGGGCCATGTTTCTTTGTCTCTTCAACTCAGCAACCTCCCTGTGTTTGTTTCTATGTGTTAGGTAGAGCTGCTTTGACTCCATGTCTTGGTAGTGTGGCCTAATGTAGTAGGTGTCCTGTAGGGTCCAGTGGCACAGCCTCCCCTATTACCCAAGCTAGAGTATCACCCTACCCTTCATGTAGTTGAGCCTTGATTGTTGTTGGCAGGTCAGTGGGAGGAATTTACCCAGGCCAGTCAGCTACAAGGACTAGCTATGACCACTGACCTCTTCCCTTCTTGGAAGATCAGCTGTGCAGGGGCAGGGTGGTGGTGCTCTGACATGGTCTGTAGCTGTCCACTGGGTGTCTTGGCCCTGGGGTTTGCCAGATAATTTAGGCCAAAGTCAACTGCCAACTGTGTTCTTCCCAGGGCCACCCTGCATGAACTACAAAGCAATTAGAGATGGCTGCCACTTGTGTTGGGCTTGGAGACTCCCAGGTGAAGCCAAGCAGTGAATCTAGGCTGGCTGCTGCTAGTGCTCAGCCTGGGGTCATTTACCAAGCAATATGGGAACTGGGGGCTCACTGAGTCTAGCTATTGCTTGTTTGATAGGATTTAGGAAGTTGTGAAGCATGAGCCAAGACCAACTATTCATATGGAAAAGTCATGGTTAACAGTTTGGGTGTGCCAGTAATTTGGGTGTGATAGAGTCTCAGGGAATCTCCAGGGTGGGGCAAACAGTGTTAGTCAGGTTGATGGAGTCTCAGATACGACACCTGCCAGCTGCCTCTGTGGCTGTATGGGGGAATGGCTCAAAATAGGGACAATGGCTTCCACCTGCCTTTCTATCTGGGAGAAAGCAGTCCTCCAGTTCTTGCCTTGATGCCAGACAGTTCATTTCCTCCATGTATGCCACTAGTGCCTTTCAAGCTGCTACCACAGTGCTAGAGCTCAGAGGGAGTGAGTCCGAGTAAGTACAGGTGTGGGTTCTTTAAGAGGAACTGCTTGGAATTCTATGAGTTTCTTCCACTGACTCAATCCCTACTGGTTTTTTCAGCCAGAAGTTATGGGGACTTACGTTTCTGGCACTATAACCCTGGGCTGGGGAGCCTGATGTGGGGCTGGGACTCCTCAATCCCAACATATACCTCCTGAATTTTTATCCACCGCACATCGATGTGGGACCAGCCCATTCCAAGTCTCTACCCCTCCTACCAGTCTGGGTAGATGTGGTTTCTTCAATTCTATAGTTGTCAGACTTCCATTCATCATGATTTCTGACATTTCTGAGTGATGGTTTTTCTCTAGTTTAGTTGTAATTTTGATATGGTTGTGCAAGGAGGTAATCTGTGTTTACCTATGCCACCATCTTGATCAGAAGTTGGACGCTGGGTTTGAAACACTCCTTTTGTATGTCTTTATCTGGCTAGAGACAAAAAAAATAATGAACGATACCTCAGTTATGGTTTATTATTGACACTCCCAGACACATGTTGACCGAATGCTCAGAGGTAGAGAAGGTCTTACTAAGTGTAGCTTTTATTTTTTAAAAGTTTTGTTTGGAAATAACTTCAAACTTGCAGAGTATTTTCAAAAATCAGACTACGTTAAAGAACACAAAGTGTTTACCTAGATCTATCTGTTGCTAAAATTTTCCCCATTTTCTTTAATTACTCTGTTTCCATATGTATATATGTAATATGTGTATACATACAATGCTTTTTTCTGAAAATTTTTAGAGTAAATTGCATACATTTTGGGCTGTTACCCCAAAATATTTCAGTGCATATTTCCCAATAATAAGGATATTCTCATGTAATAACAGTAAAAAGTTCTGGCCTAATTTGTCATCTTTATTCCAACTTCTCAGTTAATCTAATACTGCCCTTCAGAGTATTTTTTAAAATCCCTATTACAGGGTCCAGTCAAGAATCACTGCATTTACTGGTCATGTATTTTTGGCATACTTTAATGTGGAACATTTCCCTAGAGGCTGCCTTGTCTTCTGTAACGTTGGCATTTTTTGAAGAATTCAATCAACACCCTCTTTACCTTTTTTAATAGAAAATTTCTCATTTGGAATTTGCTGTTTCCTCATGATTAAACTCAGACATGGATTCCAGGCCAGAATACTACACAGGTGATGTCACATCTTTCTCAGGGCATCACATTGGAAGCCATATGTTTTTCATCGCCTTATTGGGAAGGTAAATTTCAATTACCCAAACTGTTGCCCAATTTTTCCACTGCATAGTCACTATTTTTTCCTTGTGGCTAATAAGCAATCTGTGTGGAAATACTTGAAGACTAAGCTAATATCCTGCTCCTAATCAAAATTTCCTTCTAGCTTTAACGTCCATTAATAATTCCTACCTGAGCCATTATTTACTATGATGGTTGAAAAAAAAGATGATTTTTAAAATTTCTGGCACTTCTTCCATATTTACCATTGAGTGGTATTCTACAGAAAGGAAGATAATTTTTTCTCCTTTCTCTCTCTGTTTCTTTCCCTCCCTACAGTGTATACTCACAGATTCTTATTTTTCCCCAGTGGTTTATAATTTATTACTTTTTTCTATTATTTTGCTTCTCAAATTATTCCAGTTTAGGTCAATGGGAGCACCTTCAAGTTTATTCCCATATTTGAGCAACATACCTAAATTATTTATTTGAACACTTTCTTACTTTCTGACACAACAAGATATTTTAGGCTCAGATTGTTCCTCCTGCACCTTCACATTGAAATTGGCCTTTTTCCAAAGGAACCCTCCCTCATTTTAGTGGGGCATGTTGGACATCAAGATCTGGGCTCTGGGTGTACTAATTCCTACTGAGGTGTTGTTGTTTCTAAGCAATTTGGGCAGATAGAGCTAGGAAATACCTGAAAACATATACTACAGTAGTTTCTCCTTATCTGTGATTTTGCTTTCTGTGGTTTAAGATAGTTACCTGCAGTCAACCAATGTCCCACAATATTGAATGAATAATTTCAGAAATAAACAATTCATAAGTTTTAAATTACATGTGGTTATGAGTAGCATGATGAAATCTCATGACATTATGCCCCATCCAACCTGGGATATGAATCTTTCCTTTGTCCAACATCTCCACGCTGTATAGCTCCCTACCCATTAGTAACTTAGTAGTCGTCATCTGTTATCAGATCACACTGTTTGTGTTCAAATAACCTTTATTTTACTTAATAACAGCCTCAAAACACAAGAGTAGTGGTGCTGGCAAAAAGTAGATATGCCAAGTGGGGCTGAATCATCTGGGTGATTTGATGTTTCACAAAAAAACCTGCATGAGACATGATGCATGAGCGGGTGTGTTCATGTTAAGGCTATAAATCATCAGTTGCCCATAAATGCGACTTTCTGAATCAAATAATTTCACAGAGGAAAATTCAAGCTTAATGCAAAGTTTGATGCAGATTCATTGCTCTACTCACTCAGACATTTTTAATATGATGGTCACACAGTACACATGCTCTCTCAATGGTGTCCACTGCCCCTACTGACTAGTACAGTGAAGTTGTCATTGTTCATGCATGTGCATTTCAGTCCACTCTCCTTGGTTGTCAGTTTACATCGATGCCGTGCAAACCGTCTTGTTATATTAACAATGGCTGGAAATTTTTCGGACAGGCCTCTAAACACATATATACATACACACATAAATGCATGCATGTCCAATTTTACATGCACACATAAATACATACCTCAGAGACCATAAATTTGCATCTATGCCAGTCCATTTTCATTCATTCCATATTTGTATGTTCCTTCTTCCAGAGGGAAAATTCTGGCTCCTACCATCAATACATCTTCTCATCTGCTCAGTCTTGTACTACATATGAAATAGTTTCATTAGTATCTGTACAAAATGGTCCCATATTCCTGTTTGTCAAAACCAACTGGACCCAGTAATTTTATGCCTAGTGAGTTATCCAAAAGATTCATAAAATTATGCCTAGTGTTATGATAGGAACTTTATCATAGCCAAAACCTGGAAATAGCACAGTTGTTTTAAGAGAAGAATGGATAAATAGTCTGTGATAGATTCATACAATTGAATGCTACTCAGCAATAAAAAGAAACACATTATTTCTGCATGAAGTGATATAGATAAATTTCAACAACATGCAGATTTAAAAAACAGAAAAAAAACAGAATGTATGAGTCCATTTGTATGAAGTTTGAGAATTAGCAAAATTAATATATGCTGATAGAAAGTCAATCACTACTTACTTTTGTTGGAAGTGGAGCTAGGCAGGGCATTAACTTGGAAGGAGCATGGGAAAAAATTCTGAGATTAAGGAAATGTACTATGTCCTGATAAGGATGTGAGTTACATGGATGCATGTGTTTGTCACCATGGATTGAACTTTACCTTTAATATCTATTCATTTCACTGTCTGTAAATTGACCCTCAATTTTAAAACATTGTCTGGAGTAGAATAGAGGCTGCCCATTTTAGCTGAAACTAGAATCCTTGTATTGTAACATTCCTTCTTCTAGATTGCCTCACTTCTGATCCTTCTCCAACATTAGTTGCTGGGACCCCGAAGGCATTTTTGTTTGCTATTCCACATTGGTACATCTACTTATTTTTATTATCATTGCATGTATATGAAGTGCAACATAGATTAGAATTGTACAAATAATTAAATGACATTATCAACTAATTAGGTCAGGCCTATATATATATATATGCTTTAGTGTATTAAAGATGTGAATGTAAATTGAAAATATTTAAGTAATGCTGAATTTTAAAATTAATCCTCAGTAGAGACCTTTGCCTATGTGATCTATTAAGACAAAAACAAAAGCAAACAAACTGCAATGTAGTCAGACTCTGCATGAAAACAGTTGATTTCCAACATTAACTGATCAAAAAATCAATTCAATGAGGAATTGATCTTCTCAAACTTTCTTATAAATTCTGATGTATCATGTCCCTAACCTTACATTTCTTTAAAAAAAGAGAGATAAATTGAATATCTAAAACTCAAACTAGGGGACAAAAAATTATAGATTTGTAGTAATAACAATAATTAAAAACAATCTGATGAGACTAAACTCAGAAATAAATTAAAATATCAGCATGTCAGTCTCTAGTAACTTAGAATCATGACCATTAAAACAAGGAAACAGTTTTAAAGTTGACATAGCAACAAGTGCTGACAAGGATGTGAAGAAAACGGAACCCTAGTGCCCTGTTCCTGGGAATGCAGGCTGGTGCAGCCACTGGGTAAAACAGTATGGAATGTCCTCAAAAAATTGAAAATGGAGCTACCTTTTGACTCAGCAACCCCACTTCTTGGAATATGTCCTAAGAATCCAGAAACACTAATCAGAAAGAACATATACATCATTATGTTCATAGCAGCATTATTTACAATAGCCAAGATGTGGAAACAGCCCAAAGGCCCATCAGTAGATAAGTCGATAAAAACGCTATGGTACATTTACCCAATGGATTACTATGCAGCCATAGAAAAGAAGGCACTCTTACCTTTTGTGACAGCATGGATGGACCTGGAGATTATTATGCTAAGTGAAATAAGCCAGTCAGAGAAAGACAAATGACATATGATATCACTTACATGTGGGATTTAATGATTAAAATAAACTGATGGACAAAATAAAAACAGGCATGGACACATGGAACAGACTGACACTTGTCAGAGGGGAGCGAGGAAGGGGGACTGAATGAAAGAAGGGGAAAGGATTAGCCAAAGAACATATATGCATAACTTATAGACCCAGACAACAGTGAGGTGTTCAGAGGGAAAAGGGGGCAGGGGCAGGGTGAAGGTGGGCAAAGAGGGGAAAATGGGGACATCTGTAATAATATCAATAATAAAATACAGAAAAAATAAAGTGGCAACTTTTTCTATGCTGTACATCTCAAACTAATAAGAAATAATATTGAATGTGACAATAAACAAACAAGTAAATAATATGGCAGCTTTTTATGCATAATTTGCATCCTTTTAAATACACTAAAATAGTGATTTTCAAAATGTTCTGCACATTTGCATTATCTGGGGCACATTAAAAAATACTGATGGCTCCTTCTTCCCCCAAGGTTTGGTCTATGTTGGGGCCCGCATATTGGTATTTCCTCCCCGTGTAAATCTGTTATAATTTACAGCTAGGGATAAGAACCTTTGTACTAAAGAATGATATATTCAAAACACTTTGTGAATCTATCTATAGTCAATATATGTATTAATTAGTAAGCACAGAACCTAAAACTTTAAAAAATCATTAGAGGTCATCTCATATAACCTTTGTCATTCTTCTTATCTGCCAACTACAGAGGTCCCCAATGAGCTCAGCTACAATTATTCACATGATTTAGTCCAAGTTACTATGGATTCTTGAAAATGAAATGCTTAGATAGCTACAAATATTCTACAATTTAGACTTTGAGATTTATTTTGCATTTAGAACTCACTTACTTATCTCTTTGTGAGTCCCAACTAGTGAGATTTGTCCACTCTTTCACTTTACTGTAAATTTTAGGTGTTGTTATTTCTAAAATAACAAGTAGGTTTTGTTAGTTCTAAATTCTCAAACCTAAACTTGAACTCCTGATAGTTTGAATATCACCTAAGCATTTACTCTGACTTCACTCTCAGCCATTTTATCCACTGAGATTCCAAAGAAATATGAATATTTTGAAAATAATGTAACCAATTTGTCTACTTAAGTATTTATTTCTGTATTTAGCATTTCTGTGATTGAGCATTATTCCTGTATTTAGAAGAAAAATACTCTTATTACTACCATTTTCCAATGCTGTACATCTCAAATTAATAAGAAATAATATTGAATGTGACAATAAACAAACAAGTAAATAATATGGCAGCTTTTTATGCATAATTTGCATCCTTTTAAATATACTAAATATACTTTGCCATCTCATCTCTGCACTTGATTCAATGAGCATCTCATCAAAATTACGATGCTCCACAAAGATAAGTTCACATAATAAACTTGTTTGGCCTTTGGTTGATTAAAGAAGCAGTTTACTCAGTATTGAATCACTGTCATAACAGAGGTGCTTTGCAGCGCATTCATTTCCAACAGGACCTAGTAGTCCACTCTTTTAACACTAACAGAAATAATTTTCTCTCTCAAGCTATAGCCTTTAAAGAGAAACATTGAAGTTTACCTTTGTTTTCCACTTGTTACCTATGATTTCTTCAAATTTCCAGCCTTGCTTGAAGATCACTGTATTTTTAAACGTGCTTGCAGTGCTGATGGTTACAATATCCCTTTCTTACTGATGATCACCCTGGGTTTGGCCAAATTTCCCAGTTTTCCAGTGGCTAACCCCACACTAGAAAATAAAGACAGTATTTGAATTGTGTTGACCAAGATAGAAGACCTAGCAGGTCTGTAGAGGCCACATTCTGGGCTCAGATGTGCCTCAGGTATGTAGATGGCAGGTAGTGTCAACACTATTAAGTACTCCTCCCATGTTTCATCACCTACTAGAAATGCATGTTATGGACTTGAGCATTTTGGGGTTTGTTATAAAAACAATGTCTACACATTCTAAAGAGAAAAGTATTCAGCCTAAATACTGCAAGTCATCCACTTTACCACATCCAACCCCAAAATCCACCAAAAATTTTCTGAGTACAGGTCTCTTACATCCTTGGTTAGGTTTATTCTTAGGTATTTCATTACTTTTGAAGCAATTGTAAATGGGATTGTTTTCTTAATTTCCCTTTCTGTCAGTTCATTATTGGCATATAAAAATGCAAAGGATTTCCAGATATAAATTTTGTATCCTGTTACTTTGCTGAATTTATTTATCAGTTCTAGTAGTTTCTTGGTGGAATCTTTGAGGTTTTCTATGTACAGTATCATGTCATCTGCAAATAAAGACAGTTTTACTTCTTCCTTTCCAGTTTGGATGGTTTTTATTTCTTCCTGTCTTACTGCTGTGGCTAAGACTTCCAGTGCTATGTCAAATAAGAGACATAAAAGCAGACATCTCTGTGTTGTTCCCAACCTTGAAGGGAATGCTTGTAGTTTTTGCCCATTGAGTATGATGCTGGCAATGGGTTTGTCATATATGGACTTTGTTATGTTTAGGTATGTTTCCTCTAATTCTACTTTGCTGAGAGTTTTTTTTATCATAAATGGGTGCTGGGTTTTATTAAATGCCCTTTCTGCATCTATAGATATGATCATGTGGTTTTTATCCTTCATTTTGTTTATGTGGTGAATTATGTTTATTGATTTGTGAATGTTGTACCAACCTTGCATTCCCAGAATAAATCCTACTTGATCATAGTGTATGATCATTTTGATGCATTGCTGTATTTGGTTTGTGATGCAGACCCCAGCTCGCAGGGTTCATGACACTGTGGATGTGACACGAGACATTCACATGGACTAACAAGTCCTGTCCTGTGGAGGAAAAGGGCAGGAGGCTTCACTCTCAAGAGGAGCCAAAAGTCGCAGCCTCTGCCATGACAGGCCTTTATTTCTTTTCTGGGCACATTACATGATGGTCCTCATTTACTATGCACAGGTTGGCTTTAGGTTTTACCTTTTACAGAAAACAAGAGAGTCAATTACGCTAATCACATCACAGAAGAAGGATATTTGCAAATGAAAAGAGAAAAGTAGTATGGTTACACTACATACTGGGGAGTTTTAGTATGAATTTTAGGAAGTTACAGTAAGCACTTGCTGTCTCAATTCAGGATAAGGGAGTTTTAGCAAAAGCAAGTCTCATAGTGGCCTAGGTCCATTGCAGGCCTGATTCCCCACAGGAGAACCTATCCATAGGTGTGTGTTCTGTGCATCTCGGAGTGGGAGCTGGGCTCATGCCAGGCAGAATGGTCTCCTACAGTTTTGCTAATATTTTGTTGAGGATTTTAGCATCTGTTCATCAGGGTATTGGGATAATGCTGGCCTTGTAAAATGAGTTTGGGAGCCTTCCCTTCTCTTGAATTTTATTAAATCATTTGATAAGGAAAGGTGTTAGTTCTCAGAATGTTTGGTAAAATTCACCTGTGAAATCATCCACTCCAAGGCTTTTGTTTATTGGGAATTTTTTGATTACTGCTTCAATTTCACTAGGTGTAATCTGTCTATTGAGATTCTCTGATTCTTCCTGATTTAGTTTTGGAAAATTGTATGTTTCTAGGAATTTATCCATTTCATCCAGGTTGTCCAGTTTGTTGGCATGTAGTTATTCATAAGATTTTCTTACAATCCTTTGTATTTCTTTGGGGTCAGTTGTTATTTCTCTTCTTTCATTTCTGATTTTATTTATTTGGGTCCTTTTCTTTTTTTTCTTGATGAGTCTAGTTAAAGGTTTTTCAATCTTGTTTATCTTTTCAAAGAACTATCTCTTGGATTCATTGATCTTTTGTATCATTTCTTAGACTTTATTTCATTGATTTCTGCTCTGATCTTTATTATTTCCTTTCTTCTACTCATCTTAGGCTTTGTTTCTTATTTTTTTTCAAGCTCTTTTAAATGTAAAGTTAGATTGTTTATTTGAGCTTTTTCTTGTTTTGGAGGGGTTTATTTTTGTTTGTTTTAGTTCTTTTTAGTTAGGCCTGTAGTGCTATGAACTTCCCTCTTAAGATAGCTTTTCCAGTGTCCCACAGATTTTGGATTTTTGTTTCTTCATTTTCATTCATTTCAAAGTATTTTTTAATTTTTTCTTTGATCTCTTTGTTGACCCATTCCTTGTTTAATAACACGTTACTTAGCTTCCATGTCTTTCTGAGTTTTTCAGTGTTGATCTTGTGACTGATTTCTAGTTTCAGAGCATTGTGGTCAAAGATCATGTTTGATATGATTTCAATCTTCCTAAATTTATTAAGACTTCTTTTGACTTCTAACATGTGGTCTGTCATCTCATGTGCACTAGAAAAGTATGTATATTCTGCTGCTTTGGGGTGAAATACTCTGAAGATGTCAAATTCATTTGACCTAGTGTGTCATTTAGGCCACTGAAGGCCAGTGTTAAAATCTTCAACTCTGACTGTATTTCTGACAATCTCTTCCTTTATGTCCATCAAGATTTGCTTCACATAATTAGGTGTTCCTATGCTGTGTACACAAACATTTACTAGGGTTATATCCTCTTGTTGGATCTTCCCTTTATGATTATATATTGTCCTTCTTTGTCTCTTATTATAGTCTTTGTTTTAAAGTCTATTTTGTCAAATATAAAGACTGCTACCCCAGCTTTTCTTTCTTTTCCATTTGCATGAAATATCTTTTTCCGTCTTTCCACCTGAAATGAGTCTCTTGGAGTCAACATATGAATTGGTCTTGTTTTCTTATCCATTCAGCTACCCTATGTCTCTTGGTTGGAGCATTTAAGCCATTTACATTGAAGGTAATTTTTGATAGATACATATTTAGTGACATTTTATTGTTAGACTTTTTCTAACAATTTTCTTCTGTTTTTTTTCTTTCTCCTCCTCCTCTTCTTCTTCTCCTACTC